>CM056389.1:4369778-4397439 GCA_029718625.1 Synaphobranchus kaupii
AAAAAAACAACACCGCTGATATCTATTGAGTGCTGATAAGACAACCAACCAGCAGCAAGGTCGTACAGCTTTAACGTGATCATGTGATGTGTTTTTTGTCAATCGCATGAAAAGCGCAACGCCTTTCTGTGATTGTCCGTCTTATCAACACGCAGTAGACAGTGATGACGTTTTTTTCCCCGGAAGAATTTCACACGGGTTTTGAAGTTTAGATTACTACCGCATCAGGTATAATTAAAGAAAGAAAGGCAATACCCCACATGCTGGCAGCGGCCGTTATTGCAATCGATAATTATCGTTACGATATATAGCCCAGCCCTACTTTATTCTACATTATGTTAAACTGTCCAATATTTTTTGATGTCTGAAAATGGGGGGGGGGGGGGGGGGGGGGGGGGGGGGGGGGCGCATGTACAAAAGGTTCTGTTATTTCTAAACGGTTCATCCGATATGGATGAAAATACCCTCAAATTAAAGCTGACAGTCTGCCCTTCAATCTCATTGTCATGGCATCTTTTCAAACTCAAAGTGCTAGAGTACAGAACCAAAATAACAAACAATGTGTCACTGTCCAATGAATTATGGCGCTCACAGTATATTGATTGTGCAATATTTTATTAATGATTCAATGGAATTGATCAAAAATAATAATAGGTAATAATAATAATAATAATCAACTGAAATAAATACAAATCAATAGCATCAACATACAGGCTGGCAAATATATATTTAAAAACTCAAATATTCAAAATAAATAACATGAACTCTCACATGAATTCAAACTAGTCATATAAAATAAATATTCAAATGTAAAATAAACCTTTTCGAGAACCTCCCTCGTGAGAATTTAAAATGCTGTTAGACAAGAGAAATCCACTGGTTTTAAAGAAAAATATTAATAAAAAAATAAATATTCAAAATAGTTTGTTGTATTGGAACAAAAGTGGCGGCGTCACATAGACCGTAAAATAAATAATATTGTGTACAAACAGCGTGTGGCCCAATATTCAAAGACGACTGCAATGAGCTAACAAAATGTCAGTGTTTTTGCTCTTGAACTAACGAAACTTGTTCAGTATGATAACCGATGGACCATAGAGCTCAGTGAGATGGACCCTAATCCCCCATATTAGCGAAGTGAGTTACTAGCGCCCTCTGTGTGGCTATTATTCAAAATAGCTGTTATGTCCATGAATGCGGTTTTCTTTATTGACATTTCAAGATAATTTTTATCGGTGCTTTATGTTTGTATAATGTAGCCGAGACTCGCATTGACATGGTGCTGCTTTTCAGTGGCTTTGAGATTACAGGCTTTTTACATGTAGGCTACAGCTAAATACTGCCACCTTGTGGTACAAAAATACAAACATTTAATTAAATTCTTGCAACTAAAGTAGTTGCTGCATTTAATGTTATTGAAACAAGTACGAATTCAATACATTAGGATTCAAACAAGCACCATTTAACAAACGACCACCGACTTTAATATAGTAGAAATCAATTTAGGCTAATGTCTCTTAGTTCTTACTATCACCTAAAATGGGGGGGCAACACAAAAACTTTTACAATAACATGTCACGTTCTGTATATTCTGCCCATATTCTACATTTGATCACAAATCCAAACTGCTTAAAAATTAATTGACCTGTGTCCACACATGGCCCATACAAATATAATATTTCATATGTCCAACAAAACTGTTATTCTATCCATAAATCTCAATTCAAGAGACGGGCCTATAGGCCAATTATTGCCGTGTGGGAAAATCTATTTTCTCCAAATGTGTCGATTATTTTCAGACACATTTGGAGGCGGTCACGTGCCTGCGACCGTATCACACAATCACAGCCGTGCTGAACGGGAGGATTCTCACTCTCGTGTCATATTGCTGAAATATTACACCGGGTGGACATGAACTTTTCCTACAAAACCACGGCCTGATTGGTTGATTTAATATGGACATTGTTTCATAAACGCAGATATCAATTCAATTAAGAAAATACGTTCACTAAAATTTAATCCACGGACGTTAGTGCCGAACTGTCACTTTGATTAGGCTGTTTTCCCGTGGTACTTTTATTTATTTACCTTTATCCTTATTTATATATCTTTATCAAAATCTAGCCTAGCCTACTCTTTTAATCAAACGACAGGGTAGTACGTGGTAAAAATTGTCATAAAATAGGCCTATCAAGAAAATAAAATAGGCTACCGAAATAAACGTAAAACTTTAAAAAGTAAATTTGTTATCTACTTTTTATTTTTGGTCCCAAATGGGACACAAAATAACCTGTGCCTATTACACCTACATTGCGCCATTTTGTCGGTTTTCTATGTTAATCAATTAAGCGTGTTATTGCGATTAATACTAGCAGAATCCCATTCCTCCCCACACCCCTTCACCTTTAGCTTCTCTTCTGTCCATCCCACTCCACAACAGGCTACTTACTGCGTTTTTTTATTCCATTTTATTCCTTCTTTTACCCCCTCTTCTTTCTCCTGTCTGTGAAATGGCGTTCGAAATACTTTGTCTCTCTTTTGGACTTTGGACTTTTTCCATTCCACATTCAGCACTCCCAACCCTCCCTCCTGTTTGGTGTGAAAGATAATGTCTCTGGTGGTGTGGGTATTTAAGCCAAACCATTTCCTGACTAACCATACAGTTTTATTATTCAGCTCAAATAGCACGTTGCGTGGAATATGGACACTTGAGAAAAGATGTTGAATTTTAGACAGAGCCACTTGTCTAATTGCCTCTAACTGCATAGTCCAAACCTGACCACTCAAGAAAAGAGTCAGTTGGAGAGAGCAAGCTCTTTATTACTCTCTCATCAGGAGAGGCTAACTGGACATCATCTGCAGACCCCTGTATGGGGGTAAATCATATTGGGAGGGGCACATAGGCACAGCCACTATAACCACTGATTGATGCCAATCACAAAATTGACTGCACTCCATGGACAGCCTGTTTTAATGCCAACCTGGAGAGGTATAGGGTCTGTGAGCTGTTTTCCACAGATAACTTGAATAAAAGAGCCATTATACACATCTTTAACAATGTCAATAAACACTTGAGGTAAATGTATTTCCTCTAGTGAGCTGATCATAACATTGTGAACCAAAGTACCAAAAGCATCTCAGAAATCCAGAAAGACTGAAAACAGCCTACAGGATTCATGCTTGAAATCATCGATCCCTGTTTTAAGACAAAACACGTGCTCATTCATTCCCTGCCTGTTAATATAGGACTTCTGCTTTGGGGAGAAGATATTAGCCTCGACCAGCCATGGAAGGACCCGGGCTAGAATACACTTCATGAACACTTTATAGATGGTAGGGAGGAGAGATATACAGTATCTCTCCATGTTGATCAATCATTAGGCATATTGTCTTCTTTTGGCATTCTTTGCACTAAGGCATGAACACAGATACACAGTCATACACACACACACACACACACACATCTTAGTGCTGACAAGAAGTAATCTGGAATTAAAAATTGACCGTAAACAAGTACTATACTCGCCTCAAAAATCTATGGCACCCTTAGTAAAGGTGAACAACTGTTTAATATAAATAATGCCAGTGCTAAACTATATATTAATTGTGTAGCATTTATGTACAGTGAGCACCATAATGCATTGGACAGTGACACATTGTTTGTTATTTTGATTCTGTACTCTAGCACTTTGAGTTTGAAAGGATACAATAACAATGAGGTTGAAGTGCAGACTGTCAGCTTTAATTTGAGGGTATTTTCATCCATATCGGATGAACCGTTTAGAAATTATAGAACCTTATGTACATCGTCCCCCCTATTTTCGGGCATCAAAAAATATTGGACAGTTTAACATAATGTAGAATAAAGTAATCATTTTTAATATTTGGTCACATATTGTTTGCCTGCCATGACTTCCTGATGTGTGTGACCCAACAATACCAAAAGACTCTTGATATCTTATTTTCTGGTACTCCTACAAGCGATACTATAACGTCTCTGCATTTGAATGGATCTCTATGGGAATTGGGGGGTGGGACTCCCTGAACGGGAGGATTCTCACTCTCGTGTCATATTAGTGATGGGAATTATGGCTGTTTTAAGGGAACCGGATCTTATGGCTCCGTTCGTTTCCGAGAGCCATTCAAAAGAACGGCTCTTCGTTCTTTTTGCGTGTATGTGTGCATGCATGCATGTGTGAGAGGGGGGCACTTTACGACTACGAATGGCAGGATTACACTAGCCTACTAAATCTAATAATGCACATACTAGTCGCCAAATATCTGGCAGAGGACTGTAAACATATGCCCATTAGCAGAAGACATAAATAACACATGAACATATATGATACTCTACCTACGTATCTTTTTTCTTTTTTTTCATATTTACGTTCCCTTCATTACGGTTTTCTACTGCCCCCACACACACGCACTTAAATTAGAATATAATAATAATTAGAAATTGACTATAAATTGATTAAATGTAATATAGGCTATATAGCCTAATGTATAATATTTTCCCACTCATTTTACAAGACGTACGACTTCCTGTCGATATATTATGCAAGGCTGTGGAAGTTGAGCGATAGAGAGACGACGAATAATTTGCGAGTTGAACCGCTACTGCAAACTCTCCCTTTATTTTGAAAGCAACACAAGTATCAAAACAACACATTCGACAACGTCATTCCCCAGTAGGGGTGCATGGGAAGTTTGTGAACTTCGCTCTATTTTTAACAGCGACAGTTAACGTGACTAAAATCTTATAGGCTATGGAAATGTACTCTAATATAAAATATAATATACCAAAAACATTATGGTCGCGTTTTATGAAATATTTTTGATGGGAAACACAAAGAGCCGTTCAAAAGAATCGGATCGTTCATGAACTACACATCACTATGTCATATTGCTGAAATATTACACCGGGTGGACATGAACTTTTCCTACAAAACCACGGCCTGATTGGCTGATTTAATATGGACATTGTTTCATAAACGCAGATATCAATTCAATTAAGAAAATACGTTCACTAAAATTTAATCCACGGATGTTAGTGCCGAACTGTCACTTTGATTAGGCTGTGTTTTCCCGCGGTACTTTTATTTATTTACCTTTATCCTTATTTATATATCTTTATCAAAATGTAGCCTAGCCTAGCCTACTCTTTTAATCAAACGACAGGGTACGTGGTAAAAATTGTCATAAAATAGGAGAAGAAAGAAAATAAAATAGGCTACCGAAATAAACGTAAAACTTTAAAAAGTACATTTTTTATCTACTTTTTATTTTTGGACCCAAATGGGACACAAAATAACCTGGGCCTATTACACCTACATTGCGTCATTTTGTCGGTTTTCTATGTTAATCAATTAAGCGTGTTATTGCGATTAATACTAGCAGAATCCCAATCCTCCCCACACCCCTTCACCTTTAGCTTCTCTTCTGTCCATCCCACTCCAGGCTACTTACTGCGTTTTTTTATTCAATTTTATTCCTTCTTTTACTCTCTTCTTTCTCCCCGGTCTTTAAATGGCGTTCAAAATACTTTGTCTCTCTTTTGGACTTTGGACTTTTTTTCAGTGACCGAGGCCCAGGGCCCTATCTTACACCCGGCGCTAAGCGGCGCTAACCCAAACGCAAGTGTCTTTGCTATCTTACACCCGGCGCATGGTTCATTATAACGCCTTGCGTTCACGCCGTTTAAATACCATGTATTCTTGCGCCCATTACAAGTGAAATGGGCGTGTTGGTCTTAAGATGAGGAGTGGCCAGGATTCTTTTTGGCGTATTGCTATCTTGAGCCAGCAGAAAGCGCTTGCGCTAGAACCACCACAAACCTGGTCTAAAGTCATGTCGCAGTTGTTTACATGTTATTTTAACGGCGCATATAAGTGCGTCTACATAGGCGTGTGCACAACGCACGTACCCTCCTGTCTGTTACACACAGGGGCGCGCACAAGCATGACTAAAATATCTAGATCACAATGTGAAATATTATTATTGTGTAGGCTATATCAAAAATGCATAATAATAAAAGGTTCCATAGGTCCACATACCTTTCCCTCAGCGAAGGGGAATGCCACATTACATTGCAAATATAGGCTAAGTCATAGCTTGATCCAGGATAATTGCGAATAGTCTATAGTAACCTTACACGTACCATCGCACATCGCCTGGATGTTGATGGAGTGGGCTGAAAGCAATTTAATGCGGCATTCCCCTTCGCTGAGGGACAGGTATGTGCTACACAATAATAATATTTCACATTATAATCTTGATATTTTTAGTCATGCTTGTGCACGTCCCTGTGTGGAACAGACAGGAGGGTGTATGTGCGTTGTGCAGACGCCTATGTAGACGCACAGTGGCGATTTTACCTACCGCGGGTGCAGGGGTGCATTTGAACCCCCTACTGTTGGAATGAAAATATTACAATTTTCAAATCAATGTCAAAAAACATTTAAAAGAAAAAGATTTTTGTACATTTTGAAGTGATGTCAGATTTGTATATTCTATCATGTTTTGTTGTACTCTAATTATTAATTTCAAAATTTTCAAATAACCACGTAATGACCTCTAAACTCAGGCACGCGACGTAGCGTCCAACATCCGGTTGTTCAGGCGTTGTTGTTAATGTTAGCGCAGTGCGAGCGAGTCATGGCAAAACGACGTAACAAAACGATCGATGCATTCTTCAGCAAGAAGAATAAAAGTTCCTCAACTGACAGTCCTCCTATCAACACCCAAAGCCAAGGTGAAGGAGCTGCATCAGCTTGCAATAATGAAGCAAATACTGCTGTTGCCAATGAAGCTAGCACCTGTGGTGGGATTAGCGGTGGCCGAGCGGAGCTGCAAACTAACAACGCGCCAGCGCCGGCACCTGCAGAGCCTAATGAAAGGGGCCATATCAATTCGTTATTGATTTCCCAGCAAAGTCCACAACAAATGATAAGATGCCAGTGCGTAAGTTTAGAAAGGAGTGGTATAGCGAATTGACTTTCTTAGAATATAGTGTTCGTGATGACCGAGTTCAGGGAAAGGGGTGAGGGGAACAATAGCTAGTGTTTGTTCGTCAGGTGTGCAGTGCCTGTGCGCCACTTAGGAGCAATGCGAGTGCGCTATCTACTCTCGTGGTGCTGGATCGCGTTGCATTATTGTGTGACCCGTAGGTGCGGTCGCTGTCCGCGATCCCGGTTCATTTGTGCATTTTTTTAGAACAAGATAGACTGACTTGGCCTAAGTGATAAATTGACACGATGTCGTCTATGATTGCTGTGATATGCGGCTGCATTATAAGCGCTCCTGTGGCACTCTCAGCTGGGATCTTACGGTGTTCGTGTACAATTGCTGTGACGACTGCGTTGTTGGCTCTAATGTTGTAGGCTTTTTTTGGTGATGCACAGTTGTCATAATGTGTAACATTTAACCCTATGTATAACCAATAGGTGGTCATGTAGTTATTTAGCTATAGGCTACTTCGCTTTTCTCTCTTTCTTGCGCCTCTGCCCATTGCACCCCGTTTTAAAACCCTAAAATCGCCACTGTAGACGCACTTATATGCGCCGTTAAAATAACATGCAAACAACTGTGACATGACTTTAGACCAGGTTTTTGGTGGTTTTAGCGCAAGCGCTTTCTGCTGGCTCAAGATAGCAATACGCCAAAAATAATCCTGGCCACACCTCATCTTAAGACCAACACGCCCAGTTCACTTGCTATGGGCGCAATATCACTTGGTATTTAACCGATGTGAGCGCTAGGGGCTATAATGAACCCTGCGCCAGGTGTAAGATAGCAAAGAAACTTGCGTTTGGGTTAGCGCCGGGTGTAAGATAGGGCCCAATGTGGGTCTGGTTTTGCTGTGACCAGTGTTTATTTGGGGTTCCCTTCAAAGAAAAAAAGAGCACTGAATGCTCTTTAATTACATTTTTGGGAAAAATTAGCAATCCTAAAATCTGCAAACAATGGTTGTGTGTAAGGGGGCGTGACGTGTGAGGTGGGAGGAGCCAATCGCAGCAAGGGGAATCATTAAGCCCTTAGGCCACTAAGGCGGGATACCCGCAGATAAGGGAAGAGACGAGACAAGGAACACAAACACCACGACAGACGCTACTAACCGGCTGTCAAAACGCCAAGTAACTAGAGCGCTAGGACAGGGATCAGAACAGCCAGAAATAAATACGTGGAACATTGGAAAGAACTGATCATTTAGTCCACCCCCCTCCATCCCAAGGAAGAGAGAGAGAGACAGAACATTTCCCACCCAATAACCCGGGAGCGCATGTCTCTATTTTTCTGTCATTTCAATGTCTTTGACTCCTTTTTGTTGTGCGAACCTTTTTATAAGTGATATAATTTACTGTGATGTCTGAATGTTGTACGTTAATTTTAAAAATTAAACAGGGAGGGGAAACAAACCCCCCCCGATAAAATATGCTTTTAAAATGTGAAATGACATGGAACATGATTAAAATGAAATGTAAAGTCTTTTATTGTAAATGATTTTTAAAAACCAATAAAAGACAATGTCTCGGTAACGACAAATCAGAACGGGCGAGTAGCGTAAAGGCACAAACAAATAAACAGTAGTCAACAAATAATGAATATGATTTAATGGAGGAGAAAGAACAGATATAATGTTACGTGGCTAAATACATAAGCTGGAACTAACAGTCAAATGCGGAACCAAAAGGAGGGTAAACGCCCGATCTCCCAGGGGGAAGAAACATTTTACAGGCGAGCCGACGGAGAACCGCAGTCCCATAACCTTACCAGCAAAAATGACCAAGCTTAAAACAGCCACGCCCTAACCTCTCAGACAGCAGGAATGTAATGAGGCAAAGGAACAGGAAATGAATGTTCCAAGGCATAGTTTGAGACTCGCAGTCATACGCAAACATGTCCACAACATCGTCCGGTCTCACTAAGAGACAAATAGCACTGAAGGGCAAACAGAACTAAGTTCTGAACAGAATAGCCCAAAACTCCATACCCGGAGAACAAGCACAAAAGACGAAAGGACAGCTGCACAGAAACTATAGGCTATCTGACTGACAAGCACAAACACAAAAACAAGCCCTGCCTCTAAATAAGGGGAAATGTAACGAGGCGAACAGGAACAGAGATTTAACGTTCCCTGGCGATATAAAAAGGCTCGCAGTCCAATGAATAAAACCAAGAGGGTAAACACCCGATCTCCCGAGAGAAACATTTTACAGGTGAGCCGACGAAGCACCGTCGTCCCATAACTTACTATCCACAGACTAACGCAAGCTAGATATAAAACAACCGCCCTAGCCTCTCACTAATTAAAAAAATGTAACGAGGCGAAATGGAACAGAGAGCTAATGTTCCGAGGCTATTATTAAAAACACGCAGTCAAACACAAGCACGTCCACAGCATCGCCCAAGCTCCACATAAGGAGACAACAGACCCGGAGAACGAAACAGAACAACAGTTCGCAACAAAATCGTCTCGCAGGCAAAAAGGCGAACAGGACAGCTGCAACAAAAGACCTACGCAAACATAATAGCACGACAGCCTCAATATAAATGAAAAAACCCTGACTCACAACAAAGGGGAACGCAGTCCACGAGAAGGAGACCAAACAGGGAAAAACGTACCAAGGCTACTTACTGGCTTACAGTAACACGGAATTGAGTAGAAGCAAAACGCCAGGTCTCTCAGTAAGAAAACCAAACAGGCGAAGGGGGACAAAGAACAACTACTATACACTTCCACAAGCTAAGCAGCCCAGCAGAAGCGCAAACGCCATGCACCTAGGGGCGAACTGGACTAAAGTTCCCAACAGAAACGCCCAAATCTCCAAACACGGAGAAAAAGCACACTATGGCGAAATAGAGCAGAGATTTTACGGTCCCAAACTTCTACGAGATAATCAACTACTAAGCCAGTAAGAAATAAGCCCTGCCTCAACAACGAGACGTTTAAAAATAGGCAAGAAGCCAAAACGGTACGAGAACTCACAGCCAACAATACATAACAATTAACAATTAACAATTAATGTCGAAGCCCCGAACGAAGGAGACGGAAGGCTTATATAACTCTCCGGTCTATGAACAGGTGTAAATGCTTTAACAGAAGCTCCGCCAACTCAGCAGGGCGGAGCAAGCATCTACCAAAAAAGGGCAGCGCCCTCGCGTGGCCACCGAGGAAAACGACCGCATGGGGAAAACAGGGTTGAAAACCATGACAGTTGTGGTTAAAGGCTATAGATACAGCATTTTTATGGAGACAAAACTTTTTTTTTTACATAACACTTGATGAAAGATGCAGAATAAAAGTATTGCTTTTCCCTAAAAATAAATATTGATTATGAATGTAACATTGCAAAAACAGTTTTACGGGCCTTGAAAGAGTGCAGTGTTTATCTCTGTCTAAGACGTCAGAGTTTGGTTCCCGGTGTTGTGCCGCTCGTTTTTCGGCTCCCCTGCAGATCTCTCTCCCCCTTTCACTATAAACACGCTAGCTAAGCTACGCGGTATGCTATGAACGCCTTGTGCTTCTCTTTTATTTCATTTCTCCAGTTAAAATGAAAACGATAATGGATTGGATTGTTGTTATGAAATGCAATCTCCATATGAGACACTAGAGGGGGGTGAAATGCTGTATCTACAGCCTTTAACAACTTGCAAAGTAAGTGAACACGGGCTTTGTTAATCAAGCTCTGTGCGCGTGTCTGCAACAATGACCCCCACCCCCCACCAATATCAGAGACAAGTCGGGTGAATATGATTGCATGTCCCATAATAACGTGATGTCTCTAGTCCAAATGACAACCCAAAGGGGGATATTCTAACCCTATCTGGCTTTAAAAGACATACTTACAAAAATGATCAAAAAATTTCCTTTGACCCTTAACTTCTTTTGAGTAGTATATATTGTTGTACTTGCAGAAATATACACGTAGTTGTGATTCCTGAACAGAAAATAAAATTGGTGTTGAGGAGATTATGCCACAAATACTGTAGCCTATTGCATAACTTTTTCCTCGTTTCCTTGTAAAACATCTTACCATCTTTCAAGAAGACAAATGTGATCACTAAACAACCACAGACGATTCCAGTCATTCTAAGATAGGCTTGGCTATACCTGATACGAGTAGCGAATTAAATGAATCTGTTCGCTATAGTCTTAATAGCATACGTGTCGCTCGACGTTGCACCTGCTATTATTTAGATGAGAAAAATGTCTCAACATAAACTTCACAATTTTCAGCTAAATTCTGATCAAATCAAACTCACCGGTTACAATGACGGTCTTGCCGTGTAGCTTCGCTTTGCTTTGGCACTTGGCTCCTTTAATTACAGTGTGATACAAGATGAGATACACTCCAACCGCCACTCCGGAAATAAACCACAAAGTCCACATTGTCGATAGTTTCTCGGTGCATAAAGTCAGAAACTACGAGCTACTGAGCTTTCACGCTTCCGAAATATATATATTTATATTCTTGGTGTTAACGCTACATGTAAATCACTCGGTTGTGTGCATTTACGCCTCGCCCTTCAGATGGACAGGACGACAAAAGTCCAGTTTCGAGCAGTGGGCTGAACATCACACACAGACATACACACATAGAACTATATAGTTCTATGGGTGCAACCCAGCCCAGAGGAGGGGAGGGAACGCAGCCAAATACCCAAAAACTAGAGCCAGAGTCAAACAGAGTTTCCCCGACAGAAACATTTCAGAGAGGCAGCCATTATCCAGGTATACAGTGATAATATTAGGATATTTTAACCTTTCGAACAGAAAGCAAGAACACACTGGTTATTTCTTGGGGGGAAGAACATTACATTATAGGCTGATGCTTAGGTGTAGGCTATATCAGGCTTAGAATGGACAAATTTTCAAAGAATATCTGAATTCATTATATCCATTTTGCAATATATCCATGTTGGGAAATAACTGATATGCATTGCTCAGTGTTTCAAAAACATAGATTACATCTCATAAAATGTCTCCGTTTTGATGGGAAAGATCTCATGTTGCCAATAGGCTACTTTCAGGAATGATCTTTGGTGAATTTAACTCTTATCCCAACCATAATTTTATCACAATTAGGTAGCCTAATATAATTGAACATTTCTTAAATGTTGTTGAACAATTGAATGTGTTTTATAACTGCTGTTATGAAAAATGTATTTAAATGTATATGTATGTAAATACTGATGCAATGTTATGCCTGTTGTAAATATTATGTGTAAGAAGTGTGCAAGGTGCATACTTAGGATAAAGTTCTGTGGATACCGCTCCATCTGTAATGCGGAAGTATATCAGGAGGAGGTCTGAACGGGCAGAACTAACAAGGCCTAGGGTAGTCCAAGTAGTGAGGTTCTGTGGATACTGCTCCATCTGTGTTAAGGAAGTGTATCAGGGGGAGGGCTAAACGACCAGAACTAACTGCGCCTTGTGCCACTCATATGTGCTGCGGCCGTCTGGGATGGGCATTCGAGCCATTCATTTGTGTGCTCATTTGTTTGGTTGCGGCGCGCCGGCCTGGACGTGTCTCTGTGCATCTGGGGGGGCCTAGCGGGTTACGGACTGCTCATGGTTTTGTAGAGGTATAAAAGTTGCGAGGGGGCGACAAGGATCATAGCTATGAATACAGTTTACTATGGAGCCTACGGGACGGTAAATAGTTTATTTACTATGGAGCCTACAGGACGGTAAATGGTTTATTTACTATGGAGCCTACGGGACGGTAAATGGTTTATTTACTATGGAGCCTACGGGACGGTAAATGTTTTATTTACTATGGAGCCTACGGGACGGTAAATAGTTTATTTACTATGGAGCCTACGGGACGGTAAATGGTTTATTTACTATGGAGCCTACGGGACGGTAAATGGTTTATTTACTATGGAGCCTACGGGACGGTAAACAGTTTATTTACTATGGAGCCTACGGGACGGTAAATAGTTTATTTACTATGGAGCCTACGGGACGGTAAATGGTTTATTTACTATGGAGCCTACGGGACGGTAAACAGTTTATTTACTATGGAGCCTACGGGACGGTAAACAGTTTATTTACTATGGAGCCTACGGGACGGTAAATGGTTTATTTACTATGGAGCCTACGGGACGGTAAATGGTTTATTTACTATGGAGCCTACGGGACGGTAAATGGTTTATTTACTATGGAGCCTACGGGACGGTAAATAGTTTATTTACTATGGAGCCTACGGGACGGTAAATAGTTTATTTACTATGGAGCCTACGGGACGGTAAACAGTTTACTATGGAGCCTACGGGACGGTAAATAGTTTATTTACTATGGAGCCTACGGGACGGTAAATAGTTTACTATGGAGCCTACGGGACGGTAAACAGTTTACTATGGAGCCTACGGGACGGTAAACAGTTTACTATGGAGCCTACGGGACGGTAAACAGGTTACTATGGAGCCTACGGGACGGTAAATAGTTTATTTACTATGGAGCCTACGGGACGGTAAATAGTTTACTATGGAGCCAATGGGACAGTAAACAGTTTACTATGGAGCCAACGGGACGGTAAACAAAGTCGCTAAGGGGCCTATGGGACAGCGACACTGATCATAGCTATGAATAAAGTTTGCTAGGAGGGCCTACGGGACGGCAAACAGTTTGCAAACAGTTTACTAAGGAGCCTACGGGACGGTAAACAGTTTACTAAGGGGCCTACGGGACGGTAAACAGTTTACTAAGGAGCCTACGGGACGGTAAACAAAGTCGCTAAGGGGCCTACGGGACGGCGACACTGGCCAGAAGGAAGTGTGTGAATGTGCCGGCAATGGGATGAATGGAAATGTGTCATGTGAGTCTGAGTGGTGAGTCAAGTTGAGTAATTAGATACGTGCGATAAAATATAATATATAAATACAATTAAGTGCATTCTAGGTTTTGTATGTATGTATATGTATATATATATATATATATATATATATATATATATATAAATAGATAAAATAATAATTATATAATTCTTAGGATTGGTTGACTATTGCCAAAACTGGATAGTAGATTTTTCTGTGATTGTACAGCAATTAGACAAAATTACCCATGGGTCCAAATGAAAATTACTGAAAATTTTAATTAAACAACAGAAGCTGAAATGGCATTTAATGGAATTAAATTGGCTTTGATAAACACTCCGTGTTTAGGAATTCCCGATTACGAAGAAAAAAAAAACCTTTTGAACTATTTGTAGATGAAAAGAATGGATGTACGACAGCCGTCTTAACTCAGAAACATGGTGAAAAGTATAAAACAATTGGATATTACTCAAGAAAAACTTGATTCTGTAGCTAGAGGACTGCCAGCCTGTTTGCGAGCTGTAGCAGCTGCAACAGAAGCTGTATTACATGACATAGTAGTATACTCTCCCCTGACTGGCTACATTCCCCAGGCTGTTCATGCGCTGTTATTACAGGCTAAAACAGCACACCTAACTCCTGCCAGGCTATTGCATTGGCATGGAGTGTTACTAGCTCTACCTCATATTACCCTAAAGAGATGCACTACTGTTAACTCTAATTTTACTTTCCACAGAAGGAGAATCGCATTCCTGGGAGCATATTGTGGAAACAGTGTTAAAACCCCGCACTGATTTAAATTATGTGCCTCTCACTGACCCCGAGATTGTAGTTTTTGTTGACAGATCAGCCCTGAGACACCCCACAACAGGAGCTCCACGAGCTGCCTATTCGGTAAGAAATCAGCATCAAAATTTAGAAAATGCGCAGTTACACTCACATAAACATGTGAGTTATTTGTGCTCACAAGAGTATGCTATTTGGCTAAAGGGAAAACTGACCATTTACAGTGATTCAAGATATGCTTTTGGAGTGGTGCATGATTTTTGAGCTTAATGGAAAGAACAAGGTTTTATAACCTCAGGGGGCAAGTGTGTGTCTCACTATAGATTAGTTGCAAATCTATTGGAAGCATTACTCCTACCGAAAGAAATAGAGGTGTGTAAATGTCAGGAAAATTTAAGATGATGTCTCAAAAAGGGGAATGCTCATGTTGATCAGGCAGCAAAAACTGCAACACTCGCCTTTGATGCCCCAGTGTTGCAAATGTATGTAAATAATGTAAATAATATAAATTTGTTTGATAACGATGAGTTGAAGTTGTTGCAGAAATCTACAGGACAACAGGAACAAACTCAGTGGAGGAAGCAGCGATACATACCCCGCCCGGACGGGCTATGGTTCTCACCTGAAGGAAAACCTGTGTTGCTTGCATGTACATATCATGTACGTGTATGTTAGATATGGTGAAAGCTTACTGGTATACACCAGGGTTTTCAGCCATTGCGCAGCGACTCTGTGACAAATGTGTGATCTCTTTACAGGATAACTCTGCTCGCGGACAATCAATGGGAGCAGGGGGACAGCCTGTCCCCGAGGAACCATTCTCTTATATAATGATGGATTTTGTAGAATTAAGTCCATGCAGAGGTTATAAATATTGTCTGGTGATTGTGGACATGTTTTCCAAATGGGTGGAATGTTTCCATTGCAGAAAGGAGACCGCACCTTGGGGGCCAAGGGCAACAATTTAGCAAACGAGGCAGCGCGTTGTGCTGCCATAGGGCTAGCCCTGTTTGGAGCGATAGTAGCAGAAGAGCCCGGTCCCACAGGGAATTTAGCCTCTCTCATTGAGGCACAAAACAAAGCAAGTGTGTACAACTCAGCGTTTGGCTAAAAAGGGGGCGGTGGAAACAGAGGACGGCCCTAACAAGGGATTGTGGCGAGGGCCAAAAGGCCATTTGTAGCGCCTACGTCAGTAGTCCACACCCTGATTAAAGATGCGCATAGTCAGGACCATTGCGCAAGGGGGGAAATGCTTAAAATATGTGCAGACGGCAGAATCAAATGGGTAGAGGCACTAACACTGGCACTAATGAGCATGAGAATGCAAACTAACAGAAGCATGCATCTAACCCCACAGGAAATGCGAACAGGTAGACCAATGCCAGTACCGTACCTACGGGGTCCATACAATGGACCTCCGCTTGAACAGCTTGAGCAAGAGCTGTCAAATTATGTGTGGCATCTAACCTTAATACACAAGACTATTCTCCAACAGGTAAAAGGAGCCACTGAAGGAAGAACAAGCGACATCTCAGAGTATATGCCCGGGAGACTGGGTGTATATTAAAGTGTTTAAAAGAAGCTGGAGTGAACCCATGCATGAGAGACCATACAAGGTGGTTCTGATAACTCCTACTGCACTTAAGGTTGAAGGTAAAACTGTGTGGTTTCACCTTAATCACTGTAGTAGAGCGAGAGAACTAGAATGCACACAGGAAGAGATTAGAGGCGATTTAAGGAGAATAGCAGAAAGGCAGGATGAGAAAGGTGCAACTTCAGAAAATAGGGAGGATGAGGAAACAAGAGAAGTGTAGAAGCGCAAGGATTAAAGTTAGAATGCAGGCTAGATGTGAGAGAGAGGGAGAGAGAGGGAGTGAGAGAGAGAGTGAGTGAGAGCTGTTCATTTAGAGGGAAAGGGTTATGTTAGAGTAACATTTCCCTCCAGGAAAATGAGTTTGAGAAGGGAGAAACAAATGGAGAAGGGAAGTAGAGATTGTGAAAGTGAAGTAAGTAGAAAAGAGTTACAGTAAGTTCTCGTTTTTGGACACCAAAGAGTGGGTGATTGAAACCCTCCCCTCTGCACCTGAATGTGAGGACATGAAGCTGCGTGGAGAGGAGTGACCTGAATCACTGTGCATCGCATGTGCTAGTAACCTCTCCACAGTGATGACCCTCTACAGTGTGAAAAGCACCTGGGTTGAAGAACATACACTGAATACATTATTCCGCCTAAGTACCGTATGTTACTCTGCGAAAAACATCTTATGTCACTGTAACTTAAGACTTTATTGTGCATCTAAAACCCGTGGCTGGTCTTATTTTATTGTACTCACGCTTAAGCAGACAATGTGTACATGGTTAAATGTTTATGTTTTTTAAGAAGAAAATCAGACCACACTGAGCCTCGTTGTGGATCAATGGCCACGCTTTGCCCTGTTGCTGAAGTTCAGGAAAAAGTTGGTGATGAAATCACGGTCTTTGTCCGTCACAATCACAGGCGGTATTCACGTGGGAGGGGGCCACGTGATGCATGTAATGGGGGCATGCCTAAAGCAGCGCTTTGTCATACTGCTCATATTCGCTTACAAGTACTGGGCGACGGCTACTGGGCAAATCGATTTACTAGTGGCAAACACTAAGCAGCAGAAAGGCCGTTTAGGGAGTCTGCTGGATTATTTACTTCCCAACGGGTCAATGTGGTCTGGATTAATAGTGAAGAACATATGTACTCAAATCATTAGTGGGAAGAAACTTATTATGTTGCCAGTTTTGATGTATTATACCTGAAGGAACCATAATAATTTTATTAGTTATACCTATACTCATTTTAATAAGTTGGTATTGATTTATACATGTGATACTGCTGTAGATCTCTTTGAGCAATAACTATCTGACAACAGATGGTAGGGACAGCTTGACAAAAATGTGACTATGAAGTCACAAAGGGGGGAATGTGGAATAAAATTCAGGTATGAGAATAATCATTCAGAATGTGTCTAAATAGTACTAGTATAAACAGTAATGACATAATCCTGGTAGGCATTGTGCAGGGTGTAAGGGCAGGGAGATTGAGGGAGTGCCCCTCATCTTCCACCCAGGTATCCTTACACATAAATGCATGAGAGGGAATGATGAGGCCTAAAAACAATATATGACCACTATATTTGATTATACATGATGTATTGTATATATGTATGATTGCATCTAAGTATATATATATATATATATATATATATATATATATATATATATATATAATATATATATATATATATATATATATATATATATATATATATATATATAATGTATCACTAGAGACCACTGTATGTCCAGAGTAAGGGCCCTGTTCTGACTTTATGTAAGCATGATATTCTGTGCCGGGCATCGCCTTGACCGGCTTATGACACGTTTACATAAAGATGGTATTCTGTATAGGGGGGTTTGGGCTAGTCGCAAAACAAGTCTAAACCAGAACCAACACACATACACACCAATATACTCACACATAGGCCTCTCACAATCAAAGACACATGGGCAGACCTACACACACTGGAATCAGGGGCCCAGCCACATTTTTAATTGTTATTGGAAGCATCTGAGTGAGAGAAGACTCCCACATCCTACCAGGAAGATCCGGCTAGCTTATCAAGCTGAAGTGTCAAAAACACATATATTCACGCAGTTGTGCTCATTAAAATTAAAATATGGCCTTCTAATCTAGATCGTGTCAAAATGAGATATAGTCACAAATATGCGCTCATCTTCGAACAAAGGACCATTCAGATGCAATTATAGGTATTTTTCTGCTTCATAATAGAAGGACATGAACACACACATAGGAAAAATTAACACACACACTTCTTTAAGTTTAAGTTTCTGACTGCAGATCTCTCAAGGCAAAGAGGCCCGGCTTGGGGTTTTTGTCTGATATGTTCAAGGATGAGAGGAAAAAGTTTAAAATGAGTGTATGTGAACATTCAAGGATTATATTAGAGAAAATGTTGGCTTATATTTCTTAACACATTCACACGTACACGGTGGTCTGTGGAAATAAAACTTAGTTTGTCTCGAGTTTATCAGATTGAGGGGAGCAATAAGTATTAATTTATATCTGTGAGGGCAACAGAGCTATTCAGTGTGTCCTCACAGTAGTTGACTGCCTGATGTTCTTTTCACAAACTGATCATTGATTGCCACCATAGGCTGTATGTAAATGCAGTAACTACAACATAACACAAGTACTATATATTATATCTTGTGAACACTGTTAGACCAACATCAAAAGGTAAATGTTTGCATAACAAGTATATTATAACAAAGGTTCTCAAAATTGGTAGATGAAAATTAACCACAATTGTATCTGGTCATTTTACTGTTCACATAGGCAGTAGAAATATTTCCCTAAACTAATGTTAAGGAACTCATTAAGTGCTTTCTGGCAGTGAAGGAGAAAACTAGTGTTTTGTACAACTTAGAGGAAATAATTGTGTAAAGTAACCAGTGCTTTCTAGATTTGTGTAAGAGTATCGAAATGACATTGATTAAAGGGTAAATGTGGTGAGCTGTACTGTAAAACTGTGTTGCTAGTAAAGGAATTCTGTAAGAATTATCTATTGTACAATTACATTACACATTCTAGAGAGATTTGTTTGTTCCATAACCTGAAACTCAGCTGTTATTTGTATCACACAAACTGTTGTTAATGCTTACTAATATTGTGTTCCATATTTCGCATGTTAAATGCAAGGAGAAATTAACTACAATCAATAGTCTCTGTATTACAAGTGTCATATGCATTTAGTTCATTTTGGGTTTCTGCGTGTATTAATTTCTGATACTTTATTGTACTTTTATTGTTTTAACTTAGTAGATCATTTATAATGATCACTTATTAGACTAGAATGGTCACACCATGGCCAGGCCATTTCCTATATAATTAAATCATAGCATTTCATCAAACTACAGTAAAAATAAATGCCATATGTAATGCTTAATTAAAATGTTGTACCATGAAAAAGAAAAAGGGCATGGGGACCCCTGGTGTAGGATTTCAGAGGATGGGACCTGCCCCTGGGAAGAGGCAAAGTAACGCCCCAAGTAGGTAGAGATAAGGACAGGATAAAAGGCCTGGTAATTAAAAATGGGAGGGCTTTTTACGATTGCTGAGATTGAATTTGATTTGGTCTGCGCAGACCAGCCCGGGGTTTTTTGTATGTTATTATTGAATCATATGCAATAAACCTGATTGCATCAGACTCTGAAGATCATGGTTGTTTTTCTTGAAGAAACACTCAACTGTGTGGGAGAAACTCCCCAGTCCATCTGGCCCGGACTGGGGTCTTATATTCGGTTGTCGATACTATGTCCGAAAATAGCTGCCCAATAATTTTGCAGTTTACATTAATTCATTTAAATATCGGGATTTTTTCCGAAAACGAAGTTGGGGATCACCACTGTGTAAATTCATCTACTTGGCTTAACCTACGAACCATTCAAAATAACATCACAGTTTGTTCATCTGTGAGCTTTATCGATGTAGAGTTTGGAAAATTGAGAATATCCTTGGCCCAAAAATACATTTTTTGGCCTGTCTTTTTCTGATTGACGCTTAGAAAGTGAATTACTGCCACCTACTGGCACTGCAATGTAAACTAGTAAAAATGTAAAAATTCACCTGTATATAGGTGTATTGGTGTTAAGCATTACCATTGTCTTGTATGAATTAGGCTATGCCTTTCACTTTGTTTGTAGACATTTGTTTGGTCTTTTTTCTTGGTCTTGTGATCTTGTTGAGGAATCACAGACAGACCAGCACACTGCCAGAATGTAAAAGTGCTTTATTTATGAAAAGCAAGACAAAAATGATGATGTCATAGTGACTAAATTGTCTTTACAGATATGTACTTTCATGTTGGACAACTGACAAGATAGAAAATGGAATGCCCCATTAAATCATTATTAAAATCATACAGAATACTGAATGAAGAGGTTGGGAATTTGGATCTTTAAGTCTGGATTGTAGAAGAAGAGCCCTGTTGCATTGTGGACAGGGCCTCCTCCAGGAAGTCTTTCTGGGCGGAGCTAAGGGTCATGTGACTCTGAACAGCCTGTCTCAGTGTGGCCAGTTGGTCCTGCAGATGGCCACACCCCCTCAGCTGTGATAGGCACCTTTGGAGCCCCTCCCTCTCCGCAGCCTCCTTCTCTGACTCCGCCCCTGGCGGGGGTGTACGGAACATAAGGGGCTCCTCGATGTCATAGCAACAGAGCAGGTAGAGGTAGTACTTGGAGGAGCAGAGGGCGCGTGTGCTCCGTGGGGCCTGTGGGAAGCAAGGGGAGGGCGGGGTATCAGGTGAGCAGGTACACAGGTGAGAAGCACAGGTGTGGTAATGCTCACCTTCACACTCAGCCGGACGAAGACGGGGCTACCCTGGGACCAGCCCGGGAGACGGCCTCCCCGGCCACACCCACAGCCCTGCACCTCCTTCTCACCCGTCTCCCCCCGGAGCAGGGCCAGAGAATGGTTCAGTCCACAGCACACGTCCACTGGAGTCAGGGACAGCGCCACCTAGAGGACACAAGAGGGGATAACAGTGTGATGTGCACTGACAGAGCTTACAGAAGAGTTTGGATACGAGTTCAACATGTGTGTAACTGTGCAGTGTGTTTACCTGTGTAGTGTGTGTACCTGAGTTGTGTGTGTACCTGTGTAGAATGTGTACTTGAGTTGTGTGTATCTAGTAGTGTGTACCTGTGTAGTGTGTGTGTACCTATGTAATGTGTGTATACCTGCATGGTGTGTGTGTGTGCCTGAGTAGTGTGTGTACCTGTGTGTACCTGAGTAAGTGTGTGTACCTGAGTGGGCTCTTGGCGGTCTATCTTGTCTCCGGTCCCCAGCTGGCCGTGATTGTTGCTGCCTTGCATGAAGACACGCCCACTTTCATCCAACAAGCAGAGATGAGTGAGTCCCAGAGAACACATTACTACCTGGGAGAGAGAGAGAGAGAGAGAGAGAGAGGGGGGGGGGGAGGGGGAGGGGAGAGGGGAGAGGCAGGGAAAATGAGAGAGAGGGGGAGGAAGAGAGAGAGTGAGGAACAGGGGGAGGGAGGGAGAGGGAGGGGGAGGGAGGGAGACTAATGTTTGACTGCTGTTATACTTGTTCTTGTGGCAGACTGGGGTCTTTGTAAAGCGGGTGGGGAAGGGCGTGGCCTGTGAAAAGGGGGCAGTACCTTGTATGGCAGGGGGAGGAGCATAGGGGTACGGCCATTGTTTGAGCTGAACCCCTGCGAGGTCCCAAAGAGGTGGCGATGGACCCCAGCAGAGTGTGTCTCCAAATACACTGAACTATCACCTGTTCATCACATGCACAAGAACACAGTTATACATACACTCATATGTACACACACACAAACACACACACACACACACACACACACACACACACACACACACACACACATACACACACACACACAGAGCACACACAGAATTTGACTTGATTTTATTTTATTATGGGTAAAAATCATTAAACATGTTCAAAGACTAAACATGTTACATTGACCCCAGAGGATAGCACATGAAAGTGTTACACAAAATACTTATTTCCAATGTGGTCCTCGATGGAAACCAATAACACACATCAGACTAACTGTACACACATTGAACATACATAAGCAATCCGAAGGCAGGAAGCAGTATGGAATGCACACGATACTACCTTAAGCAAACATACAAACAATGAGCATACCTGCAAGGCAGAGTAGTCAGGAAGCAGTATGGATAAGTAGAACAGCAACATAAGCATTAAGTTGACAGTAAGCAGTACGGATAAGTAGAATAGCAACATAAGCATTAAGTTGACAGTAAGCAGTATGATAGGAACATAGGCATTAAGTTGACAGTAAGCAGTATGGATAAGTAGAATAGGAACATGAGCATTAAGGTGACAGTAAGCAGTATGGATATGTAGAATAGGAACATAAGCATTAAGTTGACAGTAAGCAGTATGGATAAGTAGAATAGGAACATGAGCATTAAGTTGACAGTAAGCAGTATGGATAAGTAGAATAGGAACATAAGCATTAAGTTGACAGTAAGCAGTATGGATATGTAGAATAGGAACATAAGCATTAAGTTGACAGTAAGCAGTATGGATACGTAGAATAGGAACATAAGCATTAAGTTGACAGTAAGCAGTATGGATAAGTAGAATAGGAACATAAGCATTAAGTTGACAGTAAGCAGTATGGATATGTAGAATAGGAACATAAGCATTAAGTTGACAGTAAGCAGTATGGATAAGTAGAATAGGAACATGAGCATTAAGTTGACAGTAAGCAGTATGGATATGTAGAATAGGAACATAAGCATTAAGTTGACAGTAAGCAGTATGGATAAGTAGAATAGGAACATAAGAATTAAGTTGACAGTAAGCAGTATGGATAAGTAGAATAGGAACATAAGCATTAAGTTGACAGCAAGCAGTATGGATAAGTAGAATAGGAACATAAGCATTAAGTTGACAGTAAGCAGTATGGATATGTAGAATAGGAACATAAGCATTAAGTTGACAGTAAGCAGTATGGATAAGTAGAATAGGAACATAAGCATTAAGTTGACAGTAAGCAGTATGGATAAGTAGAATAGGAACATAAGCATTAAGTTGACAGTAAGCAGTATGGATAATTAGAATAGGAACATAATCATTAAGTTGACAGTAAGCAGTATGGATATGTAGAATAGGAACATAAGCATTAAGTTGACAGTAAGCAGTATGGATAAGTAGAATAGGAACATAAGCATTAAGTTGACAGTAAGCAGTATGGATAAGTAGAATAGGAACATAAGCATTAAGTTGACAGTAAGCAGTATGGATAAGTAGAATAGGAACATAAACATTAAGTTAACAGTAAGCAGTATGGATAAGTAGTATAGGAACATAAACATTAAGTTAACAGTAAGCAGTATGGATAAGTAGAATAGGAACATAAGCATTAAGTTGACAGTAAGCAGTATGGATAAGTAGAATAGGAACATAAGCATTAAGTTAACAGTAAGCAGTAAGCAGTATGGATATGTAGAATAGGAACATAAGCATTAAGTTGACAGTAAGCAGTATGGATATGTAGAATAGGAACATAAGCATTAAGTTGACAGTAAGCAGTATGGATATGTAGAATAGGAACATAAGCATTAAGTTGACAGTAAGCAGTATGGATATGTAGAATAGGAACATAAGCATTAAGTTGACAGTAAGCAGTATGGATAAGTAGAATAGGAACATAAGCATTAAGTTGACAGTAAGCAGTATGGATAAGTAGAATAGGAACATAAGCATTAATTTGACAGTAAGCAGTATGGATAAGTAGAATAGGAACATAAGCATTAAGTTGACAGCAAGCAGTATGGATAAGTAGAATAGGAACATAAGCATTAAGTTGACAGCAAGCAGTATGGATAAGTAGAATAGGAACATAAGCATTAAGTTGACAGTAAGCAGTATGGATAAGTAGAATAGGAACATAAGCATTAAGTTGACAGTAAGCAGTATGGATAAGTAGAATAGGAACATAAGCATTAAGTTGACAGTAAGCAGTATGGATAAGTAGAATAGGAACATAAGCATTAAGTTGACAGTAAGCAGTATGGATAATTAGAATAGGAACATAAGCATTAAGTTGACAGTAAGCAGTATGGATATGTAGAATAGGAACATAAGCATTAAATTTACAGTAAGCAGTATGGATATGTAGAATAGGAACATAAGCATTAAGTTGACAGTAAGCAGTATGGATATGTAGAATAGGAACATAAGCATTAAGTTGACAGTAAGCAGTATGGATAAGTAGAATAGGAACATGAGCATTAAGTTGACAGTAAGCAGTATGGATATGTAGAATAGGAACATAAGCATTAAGTTGACAGTAAGCAGTATGGATAAGTAGAATAGGAACATAAGCATTAAGTTGACAGTAAGCAGTATGGATAAGTAGAATAGGAACATAAGCATTAAGTTGACAGTAAGCAGGATGGATATGTAGAATAGGAACATAAGCACACACACACACACACACACACACACCCGTCTCTTTCTCCCTGTCCCACACACACACACACACACACACGTCTCTTTCTCTCTGTCCAACACACACACAGCCCACAGACACACACACACACACACACCCGTCTCTTTCTCCCTGTCCCACACACACACACACACCACACACACACCCGTCTCTTTCTCCCTGTCCCACACACACACACACACACCCGTCTCTTTCTCTCTGTCCCACACACACACACACACACACACACACACACACACCCGTCTCTTTCTCTCTGTCCCACAGACACACACACACACACACACACACACCCATCTCTTTCTCCCTGTCCCACACACACACACACACACACACACACCCGTCTCTTTCTCTCTGTCCCACAAACGAACACTGTACAGCGACATCCAGAAGAGAGCAAAAATAACAGACAATTCCCTTTTTTTTAAAACACCATTAATTCTGAGTCTATACAGTTTGTGTGCATATCATAGACAAGTCCCGCCCTCTATGTTACCTGTGATGTACAGGGCACTGCTGTAACTGGTGTGGATCTGTTTGACTGGCAGGTCAGGCAGCGAATGGTTGATCTCCCTGAGGGTAAGCTGGACAGTGAAGGAGCGCGGCCTGTTCAATTGGGTCTCATTCATGGGGACAGTGTACACCCTTCCAGAGTCTGAGAGAGAGAGAGAGAGAGAGAGAGGGAGAGAGAGAGAGGTAGAAAAGAGAAGAGAGGGAGTCAGCGAGGTGACAACGTTCACCACCAGGCCAGCCAATCACAGCTCAGCGCGCGCCCTGGCCACTCCCATTACATTGCATTACAGGCATTTAGCAGACGCTCTTATCCAGAGCGACTTACACAACTTTTTTTATCACGTTTTACATATTATCCATTTATACAGCTGGATATATACTGAAGCAATTCAGGTTAAGTACCTTGCTCAAGGGTACAACGACAGTGTCCTACCTGGGAATCGAACCTGCAAACTTTCGGTAACCTTTCGGTTACAAGGCCAGTTCCTTAACCATTATACTACACTGCCACTCCCACTGACCGGTGAGCAGAAGCAGGGTCCTGTTGACCTCTGACCCCATCAGTCTCAGCTGGCTGAAGGTCAGGGAGGGGTGAAAGGTCATGTGGAAGACGCGTTCTCCGCTGTACTGCTGGTAGATCTCAACACTGTCACACTTTTTCAGGCTTACGGAGCTGCCTGGTTGGACCCCCGCCGAAACGCGGGGGGATCGGGCCACCAGAACGTACACATACTGCCTGTGGGACACATCACTGCGGGGGTCCACTGTTATCTGGGGGGGGGGGGGGGGTGGGGTCAGTCAGTACACATACTGCCTGTGGGACACATCACTGCGGGGGTCCACTGTTATCTGGGGGGGGGGTCAGTCAGACAACACCATCCTTTTACTCTGATTTAAAGCGAATGTTTGCTTTTCCCTTGAAGATTAACAACATTGAAGCCATTTGCATTATCCTGCTCATAGTTTGTGACTGCAGCTTGTTAAGAAGCTGAAATTGAACTGGAGGCTCAAATCTGGAGATATTAACTGTCACCTGAAGGCCATAAGCTGCCCTGTATGTACTGCAATGCCACAGAGCACATTCCAACCAATCACATTCCCCGCTCCGCCCTGCAACGCCCCATGACACCTGCTCTGCCACGCCCTGCCACGCCACGCCCCACACTCACATCTTTAACATTTCGGCAGAGCACAGAGCTGCGACTGGCTTCGCTCCAGACCAGCTGGCCGCTGGGCGCCAGCGTGACTGAGTCACACAGCATGAAGACCGTCCCGCGCTCGTCCCACAGGAAGTGATTATCACAGGTGGGCAGGATGCGCTTAAACCCCAGTGCCAGGGGGGGCGTGGGGGCCAGGGACACAGCGGGGGCCAATCGGCCCCCACCTCCACCCAGCGTGTGCAGGTACAGAGCCTGGGTGTCTGTCAAATACACACACACACACACACATATATATACTGTACACACATACATCTATATACTATACACACACATACATCTATATACTGTACACACACATCTATATACTATACACATACACATCTATATACTATACACACACACATCTATATACTGTACACACACATCTATATACTATACACACACACACATCTATATACTGTACACACACATCTATATACTATACACATACACATCTATATACTATACACACACACACATCTATATACTGTACACACACATCTATATACTATACACATACACATCTATATACTATACACACATACATCTATATACTATACACACACACATCTATATACTGTACACACACATCTATATACTATACACATACACATCTATATACTATACACACATACATCTATATACTATACACACACACACATTTATATACTGTACACACATACACACATATATATACTATACACACATACATCTATATACTATACACACACATACATCTATATACTGTACACACACATCTATATACTATACACATACACATCTATATACTATACACACATACATCTATATACTATACACACACATACATCTATATACTGTACACACACATCTATATACTATACACATACACATCTATATACTATACACACATACATCTATATACTATACACACACACACATCTATATACTGTACACACATACACACATATATATACTATACACACATACATCTATATACTATACACACACATACATCTATATACTGTACACACACATCTATATACTATACACATACACATCTATATACTATACACACATACATCTATATACTATACACACACACACATCTATATACTGTACACACATACACACATCTATATACTATACACACATACATCTATATACTGTACACACACATCTATATACTATACACATACACATCTATATACTATACACACATACATCTATATACTATACACACACATACACATTTATATACTATACACACATACACACATA
>CM056389.1:4397939-4497939 GCA_029718625.1 Synaphobranchus kaupii
TATGTAAGTATATGTAAGTATATAGAGTATATAGAGTATATGTAAGTATATGTAAGTATATAAAGTATATGTAAGTATATAGAGTATATAGAGTATATGTAAGTATATGTAAGTATATAGAGTATATGTAAGTATATGTAAGTATATAGAGTATATAGAGTATATGTAAGTATATGTAAGTATATGTAAGTATATGTAAGCATATAGAGTATATAGAGCATATGTAAGTATATGTAAGTATATAGAGTATATGTAAGTATATGTAAGTATATGTAAGTATATGTAAGTATATGTAAGCATATAGAGTATATAGAGCATATGTAAGTATATGTAAGTGTATAGAGTATATGTAAGTATATGTAAGTATATGTAAGTATATGTAAGTATATAGAGTATATATAGTATATAGAGTATATGTAAGTATATAGAGTATATGTAAGTATATGTAAGTATATAGAGTATATAGAGTATATGTAAGTATATGTAAGTATATGTAAGTATATGTAAGTATATGTAAGCATATAGAGTATATAGAGTATATGTAAGTATATGTAAGTATATAGAGTATATGTAAGTATATGTAAGTATATGTAAGTATATGTAAGTATATGTAACTATATAGAGTATATGTAAGTATATGTAAGTATATGTAAGTATATGTAAGTATATGTAAGTATATGTAAGCATATAGAGTATATAGAGCATATGTAAGTATATGTAAGTATATAGAGTATATGTAAGTATATGTAAGTATATGTAAGTATATGTAAGTATATGTAAGTATATAGAGTATATGTAAGTATATGTAAGTATATGTAAGTATATGTAAGTATATGTAAGCATATAGAGTATATAGAGCATATGTAAGTATATGTAAGTATATAGAGTATATGTAAGTATATGTAAGTATATGTAAGTATATGTAAGTATATGTAAGCATATAGAGTATATAGAGCATATGTAAGTATATGTAAGTATATAGAGTATATGTAAGTATATGTAAGTATATGTAAGTATATAGAGTATATGTAAGTATATGTAAGTATATAGAGTATATGTAAGTATATGTAAGTATATAGAGTATATGTACGTATATGTAAGTATATAGAGTATATGTAAGTATATGTAAGTATATGTAAGTATATAGAGTATATGTAAGTATATGTAAGTATATAGAGTATATAGAGTATATGTAAGTATATGTAAATATGTCAGTATATGTAAGTATATGTAAGCATGTCAGTATATGTAAGTATATAGAGTATATAGAGTATATGTAAGTATATGTAAGTATATAGAGTATATGTAAGTATATGTAAGTATATAGAGTATATGTAAGTATATAGAGTATATGTAAGTATATGTAAGTATATAGAGTATATAGAGTATATGTAAGTATATGTAAATATGTCAGTATATGTAAGTATATGTAAGTATATAGAGTATATAGAGTATATAGAGTATATGTAAGTAAATGTAAGTATATAGAGTATATGTAAGTATATGTAAGCATATAGAGTATATGTAAGTATATGTAAGTATATAGAGTATATGTAAGTATATGTAAGTATATAGAGTATATGTAAGTATATGTAAGTATATGTAAGTATATGTAAGTATATGTAAGTATATAGAGTATATGTAAGTATATGTAAGTATATGTAAGTATATGTAAGTATATGTAAGTATATAGAGTATATGTAAGTATATGTAAGTATATGTAAGTATATGTAAGTATATGTAAGCATATAGAGTATATGTAAGTATATGTAAGTATATAGAGTATATGTAAGTATATGTAAGTATATAGAGTATATGTAAGTATATGTAAGTATATGTAAGTATATGTAAGTAAATGTAAGTATATAGAGTATATGTAAGTATATGTAAGCATATAGAGTATATGTAAGTATATGTAAGTAAATGTAAGTATATAGAGTATATGTAAGTATATGTAAGCATATAGAGTATATAGAGTATATGTAAGTATATGTAAGTATATAGAGTATATGTAAGTATATGTAAGTATATAGAGTATATGTAAGTATATGTAAGTATATGTAAGTATATGTAAGTATATGTAAGTATATAGAGTATATGTAAGTATATGTAAGTATATAGAGTATATGTAAGTATATGTAAGTATATAGAGTATATGTAAGTATATGTAAGTATATGTAAGTATATGTAAGTATATGTAAGTATATGTAAGTATATGTAAGCATATAGAGTATATGTAAGTATATGTAAGCATATAGAGTATATGTAAGTATATGTAAGTATATAGAGTATATGTAAGTATATGTAAGTATATAGAGTATATGTAAGTATATGTAAGTATATGTAAGTATATGTAAGTATATGTAAGTATATAGAGTATATGTAAGTATATGTAAGTATATGTAAGTATATGTAAGTATATGTAAGTATATAGAGTATATGTAAGTATATGTAAGTATATGTAAGTATATGTAAGTATATGTAAGCATATAGAGTATATGTAAGTATATGTAAGCATATAGAGTATATGTAAGTATATGTAAGTATATAGAGTATATGTAAGTATATGTAAGTATATAGAGTATATGTAAGTATATGTAAGTATATGTAAGTATATGTAAGTAAATGTAAGTATATAGAGTATATGTAAGTATATGTAAGCATATAGAGTATATGTAAGTATATGTAAGTAAATGTAAGTATATAGAGTATATGTAAGTATATGTAAGCATATAGAGTATATAGAGTATATGTAAGTATATGTAAGTATATAGAGTATATGTAAGTATATGTAAGTATATAGAGTATATGTAAGTATATGTAAGTATATGTAAGTATATGTAAGTATATGTAAGTATATAGAGTATATGTAAGTATATGTAAGTATATAGAGTATATGTAAGTATATGTAAGTATATAGAGTATATGTAAGTATATGTAAGTATATGTAAGTATATGTAAGTATATGTAAGTATATGTAAGCATATAGAGTATATGTAAGTATATGTAAGCATATAGAGTATATGTAAGTATATGTAAGTATATAGAGTATATGTAAGTATATGTAAGTATATAGAGTATATAGAGTATATGTAAGTATATGTAAGTATATAGAGTATATGTAAGTATATGTAAGTATATAGAGTATATAGAGTATATGTAAGTATATGTAAGTATATAGAGTATATGTAAGTATATGTAAGTATATGTAAGTATATGTAAGTATATGTAAGTATATGTAAGTATATAGAGTATATGTAAGTATATGTAAGTATATAGAGTATATGTAAGTATATGTAAGTATATGTAAGTAAATGTAAGTATATAGAGTATATGTAAGTATATGTAAGCATATAGAGTATATGTAAGTATATGTAAGTAAATGTAAGTATATAGAGTATATGTAAGTATATGTAAGCATATAGAGTATATAGAGTATATGTAAGTATATGTAAGTATATAGAGTATATGTAAGTATATGTAAGTATATAGAGTATATGTAAGTATATGTAAGTATATGTAAGTATATGTAAGTATATGTAAGTATATAGAGTATATGTAAGTATATGTAAGTATATGTAAGTATATGTAAGTATATGTAAGCATATAGAGTATATGTAAGTATATGTAAGCATATAGAGTATATGTAAGTATATGTAAGTATATAGAGTATATGTAAGTATATGTAAGCATATAGCGTATATAGAGTATATGTAAGTATATGTAAGTATATAGAGTATATGTAAGTATATGTAAGTATATAGAGTATATAGAGTATATGTAAGTATATGTAAGTATATAGAGTATATGTAAGTATATGTAAGTATATAGAGTATATGTAAGTATATGTAAGTATATGTAAGTATATGTAAGTATATAGAGTATATGTAAGTATATGTAAGTATATGTAAGTATATGTAAGTATATGTAAGCATATAGAGTATATGTAAGTATATGTAAGCATATAGAGTATATGTAAGTATATGTAAGTATATAGAGTATATGTAAGTATATGTAAGTATATAGAGTATATGTAAGTATATGTAAGTATATGTAAGTATATGTAAGTATATGTAAGTAAATGTAAGTATATAGAGTATATGTAAGTATATGTAAGCATATAGAGTATATGTAAGTATATGTAAGTAAATGTAAGTATATAGAGTATATGTAAGTATATGTAAGCATATAGAGTATATGTAAGTATATGTAAGTATATAGAGTATATGTAAGTATATGTGTTGGAGCTAAAAGTAGAACTTAAATTGAAGAAAATAAGAATCATGAGTTATTCATTATTTAATTACGAAATACATTATGATGCATATATATATATAATATGAAATGTATTTATGTACCTAATTTATTATGAATGGGAGATTGAGTCAACCTACCATACTCACCTGTGTGCGATGGTGGTGACACGCCCCCCTGTGCCTCGTGCGCAAGCTGGTCTACCGTGTATATAATGAATGGAACTGTTTGACCGGCTGGTTAGATGGCGGAGAGCTACAGTTTTTCAACCACATTTACAGAGCATTTATATAATATTTACCTTACCTTGTTGTGAATTATTAGAAGCAGTGATAAACGAAATCGTGACAAATCTTGTTTTATTATTTGAGAAGTCAACCGGAGTTTTTGTAAATAAATCGCATATAATTTTCTCTGATACAACCTCTCTGTGCGTGCTTCCTGGATAATGTGTGTCGGCGAAACTCCCCGCCTAACCTCAGTGACTAAATAGTTTTGTTTTAAGGATTAGTCATTACAATATGTAAGTATATAGAGTATATGTAAGTATATGTAAGTATATAGAGTATATGTAAGTATATGTAAGTAAATGTAAGTATATAGAGTATATGTAAGTATATGTAAGTATATAGAGTATATAGAGTATATGTAAGTATATGTAAGTATATAGAGTATATGTAAGTATATGTAAGTATATGTAAGTATATAGAGTATATGTAAGTATATGTAAGTATATTGTAACTATATAGAGTATATGTAAGTATATGTAAGTATATGTAAGTATATGTAAGTATATGTAAGCATATAGAGTATATAGAGTATATGTAAGTATATGTAACTATATAGAGTATATGTAACTATATAGAGTATATGTAAGTATATGTAAGCATATAGAGTATATAGAGTATATGTAAGTATATGTAACTATATAGAGTATATGTAAGTATATGTAAGTATATGTAAGTATATGTAAGCATATAGAGTATATAGAGTATATGTAAGTATATGTAACTATATAGAGTATATGTAAGTATATGTAAGTATATGTAAGTATATAGAGTATATGTAAGTATATGTAAGTATATGTAACTATATAGAGTATATGTAAGTATATGTAAGTATATGTAACTATATAGAGTATATGTAAGTATATGTAAGTATATGTAACTATATAGAGTATATGTAAGTATATGTAAGTATATGTAAGTAAATGTAAGTATATAGAGTATATGTAAGTATATGTAAGTATATGTAACTATATAGAGTATATGTAAGTATATGTAAGCATATAGAGTATATAGAGTATATGTAAGTATATGTAAGTATATAGAGTATATGTAAGTATATGTAAGCATATAGAGTATATAGAGTATATGTAAGTATATGTAAGTATATAGAGTATATGTAAGTATATGTAAGTATATAGAGTATATAGAGTATATGTAAGTATATGTAAGTATATAGAGTATATGTAAGTATATGTAAGTATATAGAGTATATGTAAGTATATGTAAGTATATGTAACTATATAGAGTATATGTAAGTATATGTAAGTATATAGAGTATATGTAAGTATATGTAAGCATATAGAGTATATAGAGTATATGTAAGTATATGTAAGTATATAGAGTATATGTAAGTATATGTAAGTATATGTAACTATATAGAGTATATGTAAGTATATGTAAGTATATAGAGTATATGTAAGTATATGTAAGTATATAGAGTATATGTAAGTATATGTAAGTATATGTAACTATATAGAGTATATGTAAGTATATGTAAGTATATAGAGTATATGTAAGTATATGTAAGCATATAGAGTATATAGAGTATATGTAAGTATATGTAAGTATATAGAGTATATGTAAGTATATGTAAGTATATGTAAGTATATGTAACTATATAGAGTATATGTAAGTATATGTAAGTATATAGAGTATATGTAAGTATATGTAACTATATAGAGTATATGTAAGTATATGTAAGCATATAGAGTATATAGAGTATATGTAAGTATATGTAAGTATATAGAGTATATAGAGTATATGTAAGTATATAGAGTATATGTAAGTATATGTAAGTATATGTAAGTATATGTAAGTATATGTAACTATATAGAGTATATGTAAGTATATGTAAGTATATAGAGTATATGTAAGTATATGTAAGTATATGTAACTATATAGAGTATATGTAAGTATATGTAAGCATATAGAGTATATAGAGTATATGTAAGTATATGTAAGTATATAGAGTATATGTAAGTATATGTAAGTATATGTAACTATATAGAGTATATGTAAGTATATGTAAGTATATGTAAGCATATAGAGTATATGTAAGTATATAGAGTATATGTAAGTATATGTAAGTATATAGAGTATATGTAAGTATATGTAACTATATAGAGTATATGTAAGTATATGTAACTATATAGAGTATATAGAGTATATAGAGTATATAGAGTATATGTAAGTATATGTAAGCATATAGAGTATATAGAGTATATCGTCGCTGTCCGGTGAAAACCTCGTATCTCCATTTTTTTCTAATTTTATTTTTTTCCATAAATCACTACTGTCTGTCTGTGGGTTTTAAGATGATTTAACAATAGAAAGTATTCAAAATAGCTTGTGATTAAAATCCCTATCTCCATTGGCTCTTCAACTTCTCGGCAAAAAACCTCCTACGTCCATCCCGCCTCATTCTGACGAAGTGCGTGAGCTACTTTTAATCTGAGGAAAGCTTTGTTGCAAGTCGCGCGAGTTCATCGGATCTCGTCTACTACTAACATTACACCTGATCTTTTAATGGCTGGTGGAGTGCCACTATGAATTCTTAAATACATGCTTAAATACATGTTTTCAAAAAACATTGTCTGTCCAGCCTATGTAATAAAATAACTAACAAGTGCACATGCTAGATTGTGATAAAACACATCACATTGTAGGCTATCTTTGACTGCATGATTGCCAGTAACATAATGTTTGATTGTTGTTTGACTAGAGCTAAACCATTTAGCAAGTGAATTAAACCGAATAGCCTTTATCATACAACATAACTAATCATGGTGGGCCTAGCCTAGCCATTGATCTGAGATATTAATCCTAGGTAAAGATGTTTACTGCGGTCAAGCCAGCCTCCACTTCGAAAAAGATGGTCAAACTAGCCGCCGCGTTTTTTTTGGTTCGCAATATACTAGGCATTCTACGGTAAGAGCGTGTAAGAATTTATTTCAAAATAAAAGTGAAGTTCCGGTGAACGTGATAAGATGTGAAAGTAATTTCACATACATTCAATAAATCAGTCAGTCTGTCAGTAAACAATGAATGAATGAATGAATAAATAAATAAATAACATACATACATACATACATACATAAATGAAACAAAATGAATAATTATTAAATAATAAAATGAATAATTATTTTAAAAAAGCAACTACCGCCTGCAAACTTTCAGTGAAAAATTGAGGCTTTCTCATTTCAATTGTGTGAATAATTACTCATTAATAAAAAATTATTAACTTAATAATAAAGAATACATTTTCAAAGACCAATCTGACTTCAAAATGACCACCTCATAGTGTCACTCAGACGATCTCAGGACATTCAGATGTGGAATTTCAAAATTAAAGTCTTCTAAAATGTCATATGAGAGCTGTGTTTCTAAATTCAGATTGATATTAAAAGGAAACCTCCTGTTTTCACTGACCAATTTCACTTCAGAATGATAGAAGAAGACCTCAGAGTGTCACTCAGACAACCTCAGGACATTCTGATGTGGAATTTCAAAATTAAAGCCCTCAAGAATGTCATATAAGAGCTGTGTTTCTTCTAAATACAGATTGATATTAAAAGGAAACCGCCTGTTTTCACAAAACCATTTCACTTCAGAACGATAGAAGAACAACTCAGAGTGTCACTCAGGTAATCTCAGGACATTCTGATGTGAAATTTCAGAATTAAAGCCCTCTAAAATGTCATATAAGAGCTGTGTTTCTTCTATATTCAGATTGATATTAAAAGGAAACTTCCTGTTTTCACTGACCAATTTCACTTCAGAATGATAGCACACAACCTCACGGGGTCACGCAGAGAACCTCAGGACAATCTGATGTGGAATTTCAGAATTAAAGCCCTCTAAAATGTCATATAAGAGCTGTGTTTCTTCTCAATTCAGATTGATATTATAATGCTGAGCCTAATCACCCCTTGTTCAGTGAGTTCAGATTGCTAATATAATATTATAATATAATCACAGATATAATCACAGATATAATCACAGATATAATCACAGATATAATCACAGATATAATCACAGATATATATCTGCCAAGATGCAGGACCAATAGATTTAAAAATTCATTTGTCTGCTATTGGCCTTTTGAACAACATTATGTAATTCTATGTTTTTTGTGTGAATTGTTTGTGTGTTGATTGTTGATGATGATTGTATTACCGCTGGCTGTGCAACAAATTGCCCTTCGGGGATAATAAAACGCATCTTGTTTAAAAAAAGAGAAAGTCAGTGATTTAACAGCAGCTGAAGTGTCAAAATGTCACTTGGAAATCATTAACTAAAACTCGACAAAACCACAACGCAGTGGCCTTAGTTACAACACAACAACAAATGCTTAATTTGACGTAGAAAAGTGACAAGTGACTGACTGTGGCACTAGCAATAACGTGCTATTAATAGCACGAAAAAAACGCAATTTAAAATCCGAAACAATTTATTTAATCTTCTTTATACTTCCTCACAACGGCACAAATGCTTCCCCACCAGAGAAAGCCAAATTTCAGGCTCTGAATTCGGGTTAACGGAGTGCTAGCGCTTCTAGCGGACGGTTCTAGTTAAGGCAGACATCACATGTCACATTGAAAACCAAACCGAAATGGGTTTGGGGCACAAGCCAACCTTTTCCCTAAAACTTAAGAGAAGCGTTAAATATGTATTTGGAAATATTATCGGTTGTGCGAAGGACACTGCCGTTGTACCCTTGAGCAAGGTACTTGACCTGAATCACTTCAGTATGTATCCAGCTGTATAAATGGATAATATGTTAAAAAAATGCTAAAAAGTTGTGTAAGTTGCTCTGGATAAGAGCGTCTGCTAAATACCTGTAAAAAAAAACTTTAAAAAAACACCCGAATATGTGTTTGTCTCCATCAATCAAGCTACCTCTAGGCCTACATGCATGCATCTATATGCTGCCAAATGTCCACAACTAACTTGGACTATATTAACTAGTTAGTCTTCTTCAGGCAATGAGTGGTCATATGATCACAATTACAACTTTGCGGTCGAGCCCCTGTCCGACACGGAGAACAAAGTGGTCACTGTACAGTTCTATAATGAGACTGTGCAGGACCACGATGTTTCGACGTGGTTGGGCAGGTATGGCAATGTTAAATCTGACGCCAGGAGGGTCCTTGATGAGGATGGAGTGTGGAACGGGGCCAGGAAGTGGCTGGTCCAACTAAAACCCGACCCCTTCGTAGTGGGGGGGTATGTCATATCCCCAGCACCATCATGCTGGGGAGAAACAGGGGTGTGGTGTTCTATAACGGCATGCCCAAGCTGTGCAGGAACGGTGAGTTAGGTCACGTAGCCGCAGCCTGCACAGTGGTCAAGTGCAAGACATGCGGTGGTGAGCATGAGACCAGGACATGCCAGGACCCAAAGCCCTGTAACCTGTGCGGAGAGAGTGGGCATTTCTGCAGAGACTGCCCACTCTCATACGCAAACAGGGCTAGGAACACTGCACCTCCTCCACCATCCACTGCCCCCCCCCGCCCACCTACCCCTACCCCAGCACCTAGAACCAGAACACCAGCCACAACCCCCCCACAGCCTGAAACAACTGCTCCCTCACAAAACACCGCACAAGGCCCCTCAAGCACTAATGACACTGGCTTTCCCCTACGCACAGACCATCACGGTGGAGGAGTCAGACTCCTCTAGTGCAGACATAGACCCAGACATTTCCATAAAATGGCAAGTGGCAAACAGGAAAAGGAAGGGAAAACATAATAAAACAAACAGAACAGAACCACCCGGTCAGCCCCCAAACCCAGCAATAGTTTGCCACTTAAAGCAACCAATTCACAAGATACAACAGAAAAACACCAATATTCGGAACATTAGTCCACCCACAGTCAGGCCAGAACCTCCACTTCGCCCTAGTAAGCCATCTCCACCACCACTCCTCCATCAAAGAGAAACCCTCTCACGACCCATCACTTTTCAAAACAGGCCCAACAATGACCGGCCACTTCCTGGCCCCGATCCCACACCTAACAAGACCACCCAGCAGCTCCCCTCTCAGGGACCCTCCGAAGCAAAGGGGGACCCTGGGGCAAAGCCATCATGTCCCACCTCTCCAGGACGGAACCCACCAGGCGGTATGGGGGGGAGACCTGGGGGCGGACCGAGTCAGGGGGTGAGTAGGCGCCTTAACAACCAGGACACAGTTATGGAACAACTCAATAAAATCTGCAGAGACATCGCCAATAATAAACCCAGTTCAAACGACACAAACATACAATAATCATTTCATGACATTTACACTTACTACTTCAAATACCCGCAGTATCAAGGAACCCAGTAAACGACACTCAGTTTTCTCCACTCTGCAGTAAACCCCCTCGGATGTCATCCTTCTCCAGGAGTGCGGAATCCCTTTCCGCACTGTGGATGACACTCTGAGGGAGGAGTGGAGAATGGGGGACTCTCTCTGGTCCGGCTCGAACGTCGCTCGAGCCGATGGGGTCGGCACATTGACCAAAAACCCCTTCGTGAAAATCACCGGAAATAACATTGTGGAAAGTGGGCGAATCCTCGTCACAGACATTTGTGTCGGGGGTTCCCCACTTAGATTGGTCAATGTGTACGGCCCAACCAACGTAGCCGAGAGGGTCTCCCTTTTCACAAAACTAAGAAACATTATACACTGAGCGAGCGACGAGCTGCAGTCTATCATAGAAGATTTCTCCCTCCACGATGCCGGGGGCGCCTCTCCCCCACAACACACATGGGTGAGCTCCTCTGGTGTCTCCTCTTCTCGTATTGATATGTTCCTGCTCTCCCCAAGCCTGAGAGTGCACGCCTTTTCCACCCGGGCACTGCACTACTCAGACCACCACATGGTGACCGTTGTCCCTGGCCTGGGAGAAGTCCATAACCGTTGGTAGGGGTCTCTGGAGAATGAACACCAGCCATCTCCAGGACCCCAAAGTGCATCTCTCCTTCTCGAGGCGGTACCTGGAGTGGGTGAGTCTAAAACACCTTTTTGACTCCCCGATAGAGTGGTGGGAGATGGTGAAGGAGCGGGTGCAGGGCTACTTCCGGGCAGTCGGGCGGAGGAAGGCAAAGGAAAGGAGGGCAGCGTTTGATCGTGCTAATGCTGCCCTCCAGAGACTGAGCCTCCTCCAGTCCCGAGGCCTGGAGGTAAGCAGCGAAATTGCACTCGCTAAACAGAACCTCTCCGCCCTCTATCGGAAGGAGTGGAAAAAATACACCTTCCGCTCCAAACTCCAGGGCCAAACTCCGTGTCTGAAGAGGCGGAGGTCCGGGAGGCGGCCAGGGAGTTCTATGCGGGCCTGTACAGCATAAGGCCCGCAGACAGGGCTCTCATGGACACCTTCCTGGGCTGCCTGGACAGACGCCTGGGGGACGAGAGCATGGAGCCAGAGTTGAGCACCGAGGAGCTCACCCAGGCCGTGCGCTCCCTCAATCAGCACAAAGCTCCTGGTCCTGACGGGATCCCGGCCGAATTCTATCAGGCCTTCTGGGATCTCCTGAAGGAGGACGTGGCGGAAGTTTTCAGGGCAGCGTACAGGGAGGGGCGGTTGGGGGCCTCACTGAGGCAGAGTGCGGTTGCTCTTGTCCCCAAAAAAGGGGACCTGAAGGACCTCCGCCATTGGCGGCCGATTAACCTCCTCTCAGCCGATTACAAGATCATGGCGAAGGCGCTGATGAGGAGGTTCCAACACCTGATAACATCGGTGGTCGGCCCCGATCAAACGTGCAGTATTCCAGGGAGGTCCATAAACGACAACCTGCTCCTCGTGAGGGATGTCATAATCCACTCCGGGGAGCGCAGGTCCCCCTTGGGCCTTCTCAGCCTAGACCAGGAAAAGGCCTTCGACAGGGTAAGTCATGTGTGCTTGGAGAGGGTGCTAGAGAGATTGAATTTTCCTAGCTCCCTCCTGCGCTGGACCAAAATGTGCTTGACTGACATCTCGGGGAGGGTGGTTGTGAACAAGCAACCATCCGCCCCCTTTGCCATTAGGTCCGGCGTCAGGCAGGGATGCCCTCTAACATCCCTCCTGTACATCATCTACCTTGAGCCGTTCCTTCAGGCCATCAGGGGCAACCCGGTCATCGCTGGTTACCCACTGCCCGGGGCCCAGGGGGAGCGGCTTAGGGTGATGGCGTACATGGACGACATTACCATCGTCGGCACAGATAGTCATTCCATCACCGTTGCCAACAAGGTGCTGGATGACTTCTGTGCAGCCACTGGCGCCCTAGTCAATAGGGACAAGAGTGAACTGTTTCTGTCTCTGCATTGGAGTGAGCCACTAACCGCTTCCTTTCCTGTACGCAGAGACAACATCAAGCTCCTGGGGGTGACCTTCCAGTCAGACGGTGAAGGAAGGCTGAGCTGGGAGGGAACCCTCCGCCACGTCCAGGCTAAACTCCAGAGCTGGAGCGTGCGGCCTCTGACTCAGGCGGGTAAGATCCTGGTCCTGACGGCAATAGTCCTTCCCATTTTCCTCTACTTGGGGAGGGTGTTTCCCCCAGACAAGGCCACTAGTAAAATCATTACTAGAAGGTCGAGAAGGCCTCTGGTGCCTTTGCTAGGTACTATGCCACTCCCTTCCTGAGGACGATGGGCCTGTGTGCGCTGGACCTCACCATACCGTATAGCTGGGACCCACCATATGTATATCGAGCCCTGAGGGACTTTGCCTTTGGGGCAGGATTGCCCAGGGCCGGGCTGACCTCGTGGAGTTATAAAATAATCATGGCTCATTTAAGATCAAAGGAGACCATGACACTCGCGAGGGGCAGCACGACCCTGGACCCGTCTATAATCTGGGCAAATGTCCTAAACAAATGTAAAAAGGAACATTGCCTGGATGTCTGCCCACATGTGTCTCCCCACCAGGTCATTTATGTTCAAGCGGCACTTGGCCCTGACCGAGCGCTGCCCCCACGGATGCACTGACTCGGAACACGTTTACCATCTGTTCTGGGAGTGCTCCGTGGCCAGACGGGTCTGGGGCCTTGTTGTTTCCTCTGTCTCCCATAACAGGTTGCTGCCGAGGTCCTCCCTGACTGCTGAGAGTGTCCTCTACGGCCCCCGTGGAGGATGTAAAACACCGGAGCTCCAACGTCAGTGGAGGATCGTCAACACCGTCAAGCAGGTCCTGTGGGAGGCGAGGAACATCAAGGTCTATCAAAAAACATCAGTAGACCTGGTCACTCTCAGGAGGAGGATGCAAACCTCTTGTACCCTTGAGCAAGGTACTTCACCTGCATTGCTTCAGTATATATCCAGCTGTATAAATGGATACTATGTAAAAAAAAAAAAATTTAAAAAAAAAAAAAGTTGTGTACGTCGCTCTGGATAAGAGCGTCTGCTAAATGCCTGTAATGTAATGTAATGTAATGTAAAACCTCCTCCAAGACGGCGTTATGGTGGACTTTGTAAAGGACAAGCGTCTGGCGAGAGAGAAATGGGGGGTGGACCATTGGAAAGAACTGATCATTTAGTCCACCCCCCTCCATCCCAAGGAAGAGAGAGAAATTTAAAGCTTGAACATTTGCCCACCCAACAACCCGGGAACGCATGTTTGCCCTTCATTTCAATGTCTTCGAATTTCCTTTATTTGTTTCCTTTTGGTGAATTTTGTTTCTGTATGTGACGTCTTTCTGTGGTGTCTTGATTGTTGTATGTTTATTTTAAGGTAAAAATTAAAAAGGGAAGGGAAATTAAAATCCCCCACCCCCGATAAAGAATGTTTTTAAAAAAATGTGAAATGATTGTATGGCAAATTGTGCTTAAAAGAAATGTGTTTTATTGGAAATTAATTTTAAAAGATATGATCAGAATTAATCCAGGAACCAGATGAAACACACAGGTTCTTAATCAAAAAGATCTCGTTAATGTAGATGATTTTCATTTGAACACAGGAAGTGGGAGAGTAAAACCACACAACTTTCTCCTTGCCAAAGGCGGCTCTTTTCCTCATGAACGTCGCAGCTAGCCGACATGTCAGAAGTAGGCTAGGCAAGCTATGCGTGCCATAGCCAAATTACCACTTCTGGTTTATAAATATCTATCTTAAACCAAACCAAGTTTTCATTGCGAAATACATACAGCCATCTCTGGATACACCATTTTGACGACTCAATCAATTAAGCCGAGAAAAACTATGTTTATCTATCAAGCAAGCAAGCTAACATGTCAGCGTAGTTATGAAGCTATTCTTGATTTGTCTAATACTGCTGTGCCGTAGTCGGGCATGCTTGGCCCAACTGTATAATAGTGGCCAATACATGTGCAATTACACAATGTCACAAATACAATGTAATAGGTATATTGTACTTAGCTGTTTTACTTAGCTGATGTAATGATTACAAAATTACATCCATCACTGTTGGGCTGGCACCTGGCTTCAGCGACAGAGTTTTATAGAAGCCCATCTCAAAGCCAGTTAAATTGTGGTAGCAGTCCGGTGTGAAGTGCGCGTTGCACACTAGGGCTTTCTTCGGCAAGTCTGCGTGCTCTACACCGATAGCTTGAAGCCACTGGCTAAGTAGCGCTGGGTCTCTCGGCAGATTATGAAAGCTAGCAGAGCCGGTGGCGTTGCACCGATGAACGATACATCTCTGACTCCTTGGCATAATGCAGGCAAGTTAGCTAAAGATACCAAGTAGTAAGACGTCGTATATGAATAACTGTAGCTCGATATAAGTCGTAATATTAACGTTAGCAATAATACAAAGCAATTCACATTTGAACTTGAACTAGCTAATTAGCAGTACAAGGGTCTCAGTCTCAGAAGGAAAAAAAAAAATCGTCGTTCTCTGCTTTTATACCACGTGCCCAGCCAAGACCCACCCCTAGGACCACCTCAACTCCACCCATTTTTATGTTAAGGATCTCGTGACGTCACGAATCCCCGGAAGCCAGCATATTGGTAAGTCTACACAAAAACTCAGATAAAACCATTTTGACTAAACATTAAATTTTCGGACATAAACCGTTGTGCAGCTGATTTCCGATGTGGGCAAACTCTTATCTAGAGCGACATACATAAGTCTTGCATTTTAACATGGTATAATTTTTTTCAGCTAGATATATACTGACGCAATTGAGGGTTAGGGGTTAGGGTTAGGGCACATTGCTCTACCCGAGAATCAAACCTGCAACCTATAGGTTCCAAGCCCAGTTCCCTGCCCATTATACAACACCTCCTCCCAAAATGTGGGCTCAAGCCGACAAGGATGGGATTGGAACCCACGCGTGCAGAGCACAATGGATTAGCAGTCCATCGCCTTAACCACTCGGCCACCTCGTCTACAGCAAAACAACCTTTATAAAGCAAGCTTACCTGTATGTACATCACCTTTATAAAGCAAGCTTACCTGTATGTACATCACCTTTATAAAGCAGGCTTACCTGTATGTACATCACCTTTATAAAGCAAGCTTACCTGCATGTACATCACCTTTATAAAGCAAGCTTACCTGTATGTACATAACCCTTATAAAGCAAGCTTACCTGTATGTACATCACTTATAAAGCAAGCTTACCTGTATGTACATCACCTTTATAAAGCAAGCTTACCTGTATGTACATAACCCTTATAAAGCAAGCTTACCTGTATGTACATAACCCTTATAAAGCAAGCTTACCTGTATGTACATCAACTTTATAAAGCAAGCTTACCTGTATGTACATCACTTTTATAAAGCAAGCTTACCTGCATGTACATCACCTTTATAAAGCAAGCTTACCTGATATCAGGCGCGCCGGAATCATTTCAAAAGTGCTGGGCCAATTGTTTTTAAATTAATATATGGGTCATGCCAAATAAAATCTATCAATTCTGGGAAAAGTTCCCACCTGATCACCTCAGAATCACAAGATTTTTGTACATGAACTACCATCGATTTCATGAAGCTATGCAAAATTGAAACATTATACTATGAACATCTTGCAAGTTATGGCCCTTTGAAGTACCTAGAGGTAAGCTCGAATTCTGGATCTTTTTATTTACCATAATATTTTCAGTCATTTTTGAGCCCTCATAGCTTCATATGTAAAGGTGCTAGCCACATTACATTTTCAGGGCTCTATTTTACATGCATAACACTTCTCACAATCTCAAGCCAAAATCTCAGTTTAATTCAACAACAATTCAACAACAATTTCTACAACCAACATTGGTTGGTGCGAGCAGTGTGCCCATGGAGTTCAGTGATTCAGTCAGAGATGTTTTCAGTTAATCAGTTCAATCAATGTTTTTTGTCTGAGGCCGCTGCAATAAAGTTTATACATACATATTTTGAGGGCAGTGTATTGTTTGAAATATGATTTACAATATGTTGTTTGTGTCAGTTGGTTTAGAACGAGGTAGCAGATATAATAACGGTTGTAAACCTCAAAATCAATCCAACTCTGTTCACTATTTCTGTTCGCTACCATGAACGTTAGTTGGATTTTTTAAAAACTGGCGGCAAATGAATCCCCTATATCCCTCCACATATTTCCTTTTGAGAATAGAAGAGTAAAAAGTCAAATCTATAATACTGGTTGCCTTTTTTTACTCGTTGCTTTTGCAAATGCAAATGTCTAGTAATGCATTAATGAGATAGAAAATAGCCTTTTCTAGTATATAATGAGTCCCTATTTGATAAATAACAAATTTTTTATTTTGAAAAAAAAAAAAAAAAAAGATAGCTTATTTGTTTTACATTCATAGTCTATGTACAACAATTAAAATTTTCCAGGCTCTGTTCTATTTTTGAAACAACATAGGCTATATTTTTTATTCAAAACTATTATGTGTCCATTAAAATATTGTCTTGCATTAATAGGTGTTAAACTCTTATCTTTTATTTAATATTTCATAAATAACAAGTTATTTGTTCAGGAACGTTCTTTATAAATACAAAATATTGTTATACTGATGTGGTGTTGCAAAGTAAGTAGGCGATATGTATTTTTGTTGTTAGTTTAGGGCAGTATGAGCTTAAGGTATGCTGCTTTGTGATCTAGGAGAAACTGATTTCTTGAGCAACTGAAGGAATCTCTTTGCCTATATATTTTCTTTCTTTTTAAAAATCATAATTTCTAGCTCATTGATTTGTAAATGAAATAGGCCTAAATGAAACCTTTCCCTTTCCTTTTTTGATATTTTACTTCCTGTTTCCTTTTGCCTGTAAAACGCATTAACATAGTCACACAATCATTTAAATTAATTCATATTAGATATTCAAGTGTATTAATGATTAAATAGTTTTGATAGGGTCCCTTTTCCTAATCTGTGTCTAAATAAGGTCAAATAAATTAATATGTCTGACAAATGAAGTTTTTGCGTCTCAGGAGGGACTACTGTGCTCTGTCCTTTGTTGTCAACCTTGTGGCACAAACACACACCAAACGTACCGAAGCTACGAACCGGCACACTGTAACACGCAAATGAGTAGAAGCACAAACGCCTGGTTTCACAGCAAGAAAACCAAACAAGGCGAAAGGGAACAAAGAACTGCTACCCTATACTTCTACGAGCTAAGTAACTAAAAGGCCAGCAATAATAAACGCCCTGCCTCAGTAATGAGGCGTTAGAATAGGCGAGTAGCATAAATGGTACACATAAAACACACAGCCAACAAACACTGAAAACTCGGACTGTTTTGTTATAAAGCAAGTTCAGCTATGCTGTTGTGATATGAAATAATCTGTTTTAAACAAATGTATAATGTGAACTTTCAAATTTGATTGAGGAATTGGGGCGGGACTTGATAAGCAGGCTGCTTTTTCCCGTATCCCTTTTCGGCAGGTAATGTGTTTTGTCAGGGCATATTACAGAAATTGTGATAAAGTGTGACTATATGCGTGCCGAAATAAATAAATAAATAAATAAATAAAATAAATAATAAGAATTAGTATACGAGGAGGCGAAAAGGAACGGAGATCTAACGTTCCAAGGCTACTCTCAGAGACTCGCAGTCAAACGCAAACATGTCCACAACATCGCCCAAGCTCCAAATAAGGAGAGACACACCCGGAGAACGAACAGAACTACAGTTCCGAACAAAATCGTCCCGCAGGTAAAAAGGACGAACAGGACCGCTGCACCGGAAGTACCGGCTAAAAGACCAACACGAGTTTGATAGAAAATAAAAGCCCTGCCTCTTGGTAAAGAGGAAATGTAATGAGGCGAAGGAACAGATATAACATTCCATGGGTACTTCCATAAGTTCGCAGTCACATGCAGAACATAAAGGGGTAAACGCCTGATCCCCCAGGAGAGAGAAACATTTTGCAGGCGAGCCGACGGAGCACCGTCGTCCCATAACTTTACTAGCAAAATGACAAACACAAGCCTAGTAGAAAATAAACGCCCCAGCCTCTCAGCAAAGGGAAATGTAATGAGGCGAAGGAACAGAGAGCGAACATTCCAATGCTACTTTCAGAAACGCGCAGTCACACACAAACATGTCCACAACATCGCCCAAGCTCCAAATAAGGAGAAACATACCCGGAGAACAAACAGAACAACGGTTCCGAACAAAATCGTCCCGCAGGTAAAAAGGACGAACAGGACAGCTGCACCAAAAGACCAACACAAACTTAATAGAGAATAGCATGCACTGCCTCTCAATATAATACAAAAACCCTGACTCACAACAAAGGGGAACGTAGTCCACGAGAAGGAGACAAAACAGGGAACAAACGTACCAAAGCTACTAACCGGCTCACTGTAACACGGAAATGAGTAGAAGCTAAAACGCCAGGTCTCTCAGCCCCGAACGAAGGAAACGGGAGGCTTATATAGCTCTTAGGTGGCTTATTATAGCTCTTATATAGCTCTTAGGTGACCCGCACAGGTGTGGATGCTGACAGAAGCTCCGCAATCAAAGCAGGGCGGAGCAAGCATCCACCAAAAGGGCAGCGCCCTCGCGTGGCCACCGAGGAAAACGACCGCATGGGGAAAAAGGGTAGAAACCCATGACACATTCAAGGCATGATGCCATAATTTCCTGCAGTTTTTCCCATCATTATAACAGGGTTGACTGGAATTTGGGGACAACATTTAAATTATTATAATTATTTTTATTTTTTTTACATAATCATGCAAACATGTTTTAAGGTTAGTATTAATATGCAAGCGGACATGTTAAACTTATTAGTGGTGCAACTTTTTAAGTAAAATCTTTTTTATATTGAAAGTTGTAAAAATCAAAGTCTTGATTAAGCTCAGGGACATGCTTGACTTGTGACTTTACAAAATGTTTTTAATATCTAAAAAAGAGAATAGGATGACAAATATTGAGTGCTATATGAAAGAACAACATACAGAAGTTGAATGAATTATTATTTTCATGTATTTGTGTACCATTTCAGTTTTATTAATCAAAATGTCCAACAGACAAAAGATGTCCTCCAATGCTGAAATGACCCAAAGGTTAATAATAAAATATTAAGAAAAAGAATATCAGATTAGACCATTTTCCAGAGTGTCTAGTCATTGTACGTAATTGTATTAATTTCTGAGGATCTACAAAGTAAAAGGGTGAGAGAGAATCTTTCAACTTAGAGGAGTATGCTTTATTTGAAGAATATTGCCAAGAAATGAGGAGTCTCATATCTTTGCTGATACAGCACAAATGTGAACAAAAACTTAAAAGATGTGTAGGCTACAACATATATTGCACAGGTCAGTGACAGCTCAAGAACTGTAAATCTTTGAACTGATCATTTCTCTTGCGTCAATTTAGTTTATTTTTAGTTATTTTAAGGAGAATGTTCCTGTTGTTTGGATATATATATATATATATATATATATAAATATGGCTAGCTATATTTTATATATATATATATATCTAAATACATATAGCTAGGCTACTGGATAGTGGCAAGCAAAATTAAATGACAGCACAATATCATAGCAGCTTGACTACGTTTACTGTCAAGCGAATCGGTTGTGTTCACAAGTCTTACACAGTTCAGTAACCATGGAAGTGCGAACTACTTTATGACTTGCTACTTGTAGGCTATTCATCAATTGTTCGCGTCCCCACTAATCAGCGAATCAGAGTAATATGTTTAGTCATATTTTGACCAACCAGAGTCTCGTGTTGACTCGCGGAGAATAAAACAACTGAAAAAACGGAGGCTATAACTTCGTTATCGATTCGCGTCAAGTAAAATCACGCATTGATTCGTATTCTTATATGTATTACGGGTATAACTGTATTGAAAATATGACTGTAAACCGCTTAGTTTGATATAAAAAGGCAGGAGTTTCTCCATTATAGCCTATGGGAAAACTGAGAGGTGCGGTGCACTGGACGCCATATTGGTTGCGGCAACTTCGGCGATAGAAGCAAGCGGTTACGTCCATTCCATGTCATTGAGTTCAGTGCTCCGTACACACAAACACTCGCGCATAACGTACACAAACCCGCACGTGTGGATCTGTCAACGGTCTGTCTTCGGAGGAGATTTGAGACGGGTAACAGTTAGTAGTATGTTTGTGAAAGTTATCTTTGTTAAAGTTGAACTCTCTGAGGTACAGCTTGTAAGTCAGACATATTATTTCAAGCATTAAGCTAGCGAAGCTCTCGACTGTTACGACAAGCTAACGTAACAAGGTTCAATCGCTTTAGCTAGCTAGCGGCTATTAAACACTCTCGCCAGCTAACCAGAAAAGAGAAACTAAATAAAAATATATACTCGTGTATGTATATTCTAGTATCTCGTGGAAGATAATATGGGCGTATGTTTATTATTTTACAATTTTGTGGTAAAGGTTGTCAGCATTTTAGCAAAAAAAAAAAAACATCTACAGTTGTGTTCAAATAGCAGTAAGTTTAAAAAAAAGTGGTGCTAATATTTTTTAATAGCTTTTAGTTCCATATTTCAAATGTGGTGGAAACATTACACATTCAATTCCAAATCAAAGCATTAACAAATTTTATCAAATTTTTCTGCGTTATTCTTTTACAGGAAGCAAAGAAAAGGAATATTAATCTGTTCAAAAAAATGGCAGTGTCGACATTTTTCTCTTCAAACTCAAACACTTACTGTATAAACTGAAGAATTTTTTCAAGATTTAACTTCACTTTAAATTACTGAACTAATATTTAGTTGCATAACCATTGTTTTTGATAACTGCTGCGCATCTGCGTTGCATCGAGTAAACAAATTCTGGCACCTAGAAACAGGTATTTCAGCCCAGGATGAACAAACTACATTCCACAGTTCCTGTGAATTTTTGGGTTTGCTTCAGAAACTGCATTTTTAATGTCACCCCACAAGTGGGTGTTGAGGTCGGGGGATTGAGCTGGCCACTCCATTACCTCAATCCTTTTTGTCTGGAACCAAGATGTTGCTCGCTTACTCGTGTGTTTGGGGTCGTTGTCTTGTTGAAACACCCATTTCAGGGGCATTTCCTCTTCGGCATACGGCAACATAATCTCTTCAAGTATTTTGATGTATTCAAAATGATCCATGATCCCTGGTATACGATAAATAGGCCCAACACCGTAGTATGAAAAACATCCCCATACCATGACTTTTGCGCCACCATGCTTCACTGTCTTCACAGTGTACTGTGGCTTGAATTCAGTACTCGGGGGTCTGATGTACTGTCGGCGACCACTAGACCCGAAAAGAACAATTTTACTCTCATCAGTCCACAGAACGTTACGCCATTTCTCTTTGGGCCAATCGATGTGTTCCATGGCAAATTTTAACCGATTCTGCACATGCCGTTTTTTCAACAATGGTGCTTTACGGGGGCTTCTTGCTGATAGCTTAGCTTCGATCAAACGTCTTCTGACTGTAACAACACTTACAGGTCATTTTAGATCATCTTTGATCTTTCTGGAGGTGATGAATGGCTGAATCTTTGCCATTCTGACTATTCTTCAATCCGTTTTAACAGTAGTTGTCTTCCGCGTGTTTCGGGTTTTTGTTGCCATTTTAAAGCATTTGAGATCATTTTAGCTGAGCATCCTATAATTTGCTGCACTTCTTTATTCCTTAATAAAGGACAATAATGACATCTGTTTTTTCACAGAATTAATGAATTCTCTAAACTCCACACTGCTATCATTTTGAACACGCCCCTTTCAATGAATTAGTCAATTACTCAGAACAAGCAGCGTGCATGTCATGACAGGTCTGTTGTTTTTCTATTACACTACTACATCTACAAGTAAATTATTTGCCATGCAGAAATATCACTACTTCTAATAACAGTGGTTCCTCAGGTTACTGATGTTGTACTGCTATTTTTCTGAACACAACTGTAGCTAGCTTAAGAAAATAACATCATTTCCGTTTCTGTTTTGAAGTAGCTAGCAAGCTATAATTTAATTTACAATGATAATAATTAGGTAATGAATTAATGTATGAAACTTATTGTTCCAGAGGGAAATTGTCTTGAACGCAATGAGCACAACCGAAACTGTAAGACAGATTCTGCACAGCGCAAAACGCAACCTGCTGTGTTCCCGGCAGTGTTTCCGATCAGTGCAGGCTCTCAGTTTTTAACAGGCTCTGGCGTGGCCCCCAGGAGTCAAGAATGGTGTTATGTCCAAATCAGCTCCTTTCCAGACTATTGAGTGTGTATGCAGTATGCAGTAAACAGTACACACTATGCCAGTACACAGGACACAGTAGATAGGACTATTTGACACAGCTTAGTTTTTGAAGCTCACTTCCTGGGCTGTCCGATATCATCTGGGGATTTTAAGTACTAGTACTAGTACACTAATACTCAGTAGTATGCATCGGCGTTGATTCGGACACAGGCCATGTCTTGTTGAGTGTTGCTCTCACAGAACTCTCTGGAGCCCGTGCGATCGGCCCAGAAAAGGTTCTTCAGGCAACTTTTTCAATGCAAGTCAATGGCACCAAATGCGGTCAAAATACTAAGCCAATAAATTATGTACAGTCAAGCCGGAAAGTCTGCACACCCTTCACCTTCTCCACGTTTTATTACGTTACAGACATAGTCTATAATAGATTGCGTTCATTTTTTGTCTCAAAAGTCTACACAAAATAGCCCATAATGACAAAGTGAAAACAGGTTTTTAGACATTTGTGCTAATCTATTAAAAATCTAAATGTAAAATATCATATGTACATGTAGATATTTACCTTCCAACATAACAACGAACCGAAGCACACAGCCAAGAGAACAAAGGAGTGGCTTCGGAGAAAGTCTGTGCATGTCCTTGAGTGGCCCAGCCAGAGCCCAGACCTGAATCCAATTGAACATCGGTGGAAAGAGCTGAAAATGGCTGTGTACCGACGCTCCCCATCCAACCTGACGGAGCTTGCAAGGATATGCCAAGAGGAATGGGCAAAAATGTCCAGAAACAAGTGTGCCAAGCTCGTAACTTCTTTCCCAAGACGCCTTGAAGCTGTAATTGCTGCCAAAGGTGCAGCAACCAAGTATTAGGCTAAGGGTGTGTACAGATACACTGCCCGGCCAAAAAAAAAGTCGCACACTCTAATATTTCGTTGGACCGCCTTTAGCTTTGATTACGGCGCGCATTTGTTGTGGCATTGTTTCGACAACCTTATGCAATGTCACAACATTTATTTCCATCCAGAGTAGTATAAGTTTTTGGCTGAGATCTTGTATTGACGACAGGAGAGTCGAACCACTCCGTAAAGTGTTCTCCAGCACATCCCAAAGACTTTCAATGGGGTTAAGGTCAGGAATCTGGTGGCTAATTCATGTGTGAAAATGATTCCTCATGCTCCCTGAACCACTCTTTCACAATTTGAGCCCGATGAATCTTGGCATTGTCATCCTGGCATATGCCCATTGATGGGATAACCTGGTCATTCAGTACATTCAGGTACTTCGCTGACTTCATTTTATTGCTGCATAATGTTGCTGAGCCTAGACCTGACCAACTGAAGCAACCCCAGATCATAACACTGCCTCCAGAGGCTTGTACAGTGGGCACTATGCATGACGGGTGCAATGGCGACTTTTCTTTTGGCCGGGCAGTGCATGTAACCCCTAAATAACCTATTTTTGTCAGTAAAATAAAATTGCATATTTTCTAAAAACCTGTTTTCACTTCGTCATTATTGGCTATTGTGTGTAGATGTTTGAGGCAAAAAATTAACTCAATCTATTGTAGTATAAGTCTGTAACGTAATAAAACGTGGAGAAGGTGAAAGGGGTGTGCAGACTTTCCGGCTTGACTGTACATCACCTTTAGAAAGCAGCTTTACCTGTACGCAGTGGGCACATATAACTAAGGATGGATATCGTTTGGATTTTATTGATACCGATCCCGGTAATGCTTATTGATACCAATACTTATCGATATTGATACTACTCTCCATAATTTTGTTTAAAAAAAGAGATGTTGTGAAATGAATTAAGTTATTTTATTATTACTTTTAGCAGAAATAAGTTATTGTGATAAAATGAAATGTAATTGTTTCTTCAGTTTCCTGAGAGTATATAATGAGGGGACCACTTGCTATAAATAAATGTCTGGTAGTGTGTTTTGTTGCTGCTTCACTACAAATACAATAAACTTAAATTAACACGATTATAGATAACCAAAGAACTGTAGTTCTTGAGCTTCTCAGAAGCTAACAGGATAATAGTTATAAATAATAAATACAGTGGTGGTGAATGGGTTGGGCTTGGGTGGTGAATGGGTTGGGGTTGGGTGGTGAATGGGTTGGGCTTGGGTGGTGAATGGGTTGGGCTTGGGTGGTGAATGGGTTGGGGTTGGGTGGTGAATGGGTTGGGGTTGGGTGGCGAATGGGTTGGGCTTGGGTGGCGAATGGGTTGGGCTTGGGTGGTGAATGGGTTGGGGTTGGGTGGTGAATGGGTTGGGGTTGGGTGGTGAATGGGTTGGGGTTGGGTGGTGAAGGGGTTGGGCTTGGGTGGTGAATGGGTTGGGCTTGGGTGGTGAATGGGTTGGGCTTGGGTGGTGAATGGGTTGGGGTTGGGTGGTGAATGGGTTGGGGTTGGGTGGTGAATGGGTTGGGGTTGGGTGGTGAATGGGTTGGGGTTGGGTGGTGAATGGGTTGGGTTGGGTGGTGAATGGGTTGGGGTTGGGTGGTGAATGGGTTGGGGTTGGGTGGTGAATGGGTTGGGTTGGGTGGTGAATGGGTTGGGGTTGGGTGGTGAATGGGTTGGGGTTGGGTGGTGAATGGGTCGGGCTTGGGTGGTGAATGGGTTGGGGTTGGGTGGTGAATGGGTTGGGGTTGGGTGGTGAATGGGTTGGGTTGGGTGGTGAATGGGTTGGGGTTGGGTGGTGAATGGGTTGGGGTTGGGTGGTGAATGGGTCGGGCTTGGGTGGTGAATGGGTTGGGGTTGGGTGGTGAATGGGTAGGGCTTGGGTGGTGAATGGGTTGGGCTTGGGTGGTGAATGGGTTGGGGTTGGGTGGTGAATGGGTTGGGGGTGTTTGTCTTAAACTGCTATCCCCTGAAGGAGCGGGGGCTGCTGCTTGACTGACGTTGGCTATAGGATGAGGAACATGTTTCAAAAGCTTTTAAAACTAATGCTTTTAAAACTAATGCTGAATAGACGTTAGATTACCAGCGTTATTATAACATAGTAACAGCGCTGGACAATTATGTGTTGCTAAGAGCACTGGATTTGTTTTTCAGTACTTTAGTGACTCAGGTTTTGAATAAACATAAATGACTCCCGCACTGTACCTTGCAGTAATCCTGTGATTCAGGTTTAGAAAAAAATCCAATAGTTTTGGCAACAAAAACAGCTTCGGTTAGTAGTGAGCTGAAGCAATTACTTGTGTGCGACTGGGGCCTGAGGCCATATTTAGTTGAAGCTTGTTGGGGATGTAGTTCTATGGGGAGAGCCATGTTGAGTTGTAGTTTTCTCTGACAGCCATTTCAGGAGTTGGGAGCTGCATAAGGGCTGACTAAGCGACAGGAAGCAGGAAGCTATGATGGGTCATCATTAAAAATAATTAAATGGTAAACATTCCTCTAACCATTAGCAGCTGTAAATAGCTTCTGTTTTTGCACCTGGGGAGGGGTGGGCGGGTTGAATCAATTGACTATTAGAAAATTAGCCTCTTCCGGGAAACTGCAGTTCTGAGTACCATCAAAGTTCACACACATGACCAGGCTCAACAGCATCGGATCGGATATGTGCCAATGGTACGGCCACTACAAGCCAATTACATCAAAGCATCTTAAAGTACAAATGAGAACATGGCTGCTGCGACTCTGGAGCTCTGACTCTGGAGCCCGTCTCTGACTCTTCATTAGCTTTGAGGCTATATAGAAATCGGCACTAGCTTAGCCTATATTGATTCATTAATGAATCAATGAGCAGATGGTCCCCATCTTTAATCCAACTGAACATGCGTTTCACTTGCTAAAGAGTAGACTAGGCAAAACGCCCCAGAAACAAACAGGAACTGGAGATGGCTGCAGTGCAGGCCTGGCAGAGCATCACCAGGGAAGATCCCCAGTGTCTGGTGCTGTCTGTGGGTCATCAGGGAAGATACCCAGTGTCTGGTGCTGTCTGTGGGTCACCAGGGAAGATCCGCAGTGTCTGGTGCTGTCTGTGGGTCATCAGGGAAGATACCCAGTGTCTGGTGCTGTCTGTGGGTAATCAGGGAAGATCCCCAGTGTCTGGTGCTGCCTGTGGGTCACCCAGGAAGATCCGCAGTGTCTGGTGCTGTCTGTGGGTCATCAGGGAAGATACCCAGTGTCTGGTGCTGTCTGTGGGTAATCAGGGAAGATCCCCAGTGTCTGGTGATGTCTGTGGGTAATCAGGGAAGATCCCCAGTGTCTGGTGCTGTCTGTGGGTCATCAGGGAAGATACCCAGTGTCTGGTGATGTCTGTGGGTAATCAGGGAAGATCCGCAGTGTCTGGTGCTGTCTGTGGGTCATCAGGGAAGATACCCAGTGTCTGGTGCTGTCTGTGGGTAATCAGGGAAGATCCCCAGTGTCTGGTGCTGTCTGTGGGTAATCAGGGAAGATACCCAGTGTCTGGTGCTGTCTGTGGGTCATCAGGGAAGATACCCAGTGTCTGGTGCTGTCTGTGGGTAATCAGGGAAGATCCCCAGTGTCTGGTGCTGTCTGTGGGTCATCAGGGAAGATCCCCAGTGTCTGGTGCTGTCTGTGGGTCATCAGGGAAGATACCCAGTGTCTGGTGATGTCTGTGGGTCATCAGGGAAGATCCCCAGTGTCTGGTGATGTCTGTGGGTAATCAGGGAAGATACCCAGTGTCTGGTGCTGTCTGTGGGTAATCAGGGAAGATACCCAGTGTCTGGTGCTGTCTGTGGGTAATCAGGGAAGATACCCAGTGTCTGGTGCTGTCTGTGGGTAATCAGGGAAGATACCCAGTGTCTGGTGCTGTCTGTGGGTCATCAGGGAAGATCCCCAGTGTCTGGTGCTGTCTGTGGGTAATCAGGGAAGATCCCCAGTGTCTGGTGCTGTCTGTGGGTAATCAGGGAAGATCCCCAGTGTCTGGTGCTGTCTGTGGGTAATCAGGGAAGATACCCAGTGTCTGGTGCTGTCTGTGGGTCATCAGGGAAGATACCCAGTGTCTGGTGATGTCTATGGGTTGCAGACTTAAGGCAGTTGTTGAATGCAAAGTATTTCCAATGTGCTGGAGTACAGAGACAGAACAACAACAATGAAGTCACTGTCCAGATACAGACTGCACTGAATGCAGAAGCACATTAGTTTTCCATGGGAATGTACTGCAATACCAGGCTCCATGGGAATGTACTGCAATACCAGGCTCCATGGGAATGTACTGCAATACCAGGCTCCATGGGGATGTACTGCAATACCAGGCTCCATGGGGATGTACTGCAATACCAGGCTCCATGGGAATGTACTGCAATACCAGGTTGATGCGTGGAGTGGATGGAGCAAGGCCCCATTTCATCTCCCTGTTCCAAAAATCTACTTAATATAGGATATTAAACTGATAAGAACAGATTTCTTTGGAAAATATATTTTATTTTTAAATTCATAAAAAGGTAACAGTTACAGAGTCACATGAAAGTCAACACCTCAGCACCAGTGCACACATATGTCATTAAAAACTGCAGGTACATACAGGTGTGAATTAAACCCTACAAACCTTTCAAAGTACACCAAAACTCTCAATGTTAAAATTTTGCACATTCATAGAAATACATCAATTATAGTAACACAAACAAAAATCCAGTCATTCCAAAGCCAGCTGTGTGTCGGATAAAATACAAGAATAATAGAAACAAGACGATTCATCGTCTCGGCACCACAGCATATGCGTGTCAAAATAAAACCTAAATAATTTATATTATGGGAAAATACACCTTTTCCAATAATACTGCAAAAACTAGTGTAAAAACATAGACTAGTACCAAAGATTTTAGATATGACAAGATATGGAACTGGCACTTTTCCTCATTGGATTTTTTGTCCACACAAGAGGAAGTGATCAGGCACACGCAGTAGTGTTTTCCGTTAGCTTAGCAACTAAAGTTACATAACGTATGCTTAGAGTGGCGCGCATCTGACCGGCGCTAGCCGGATTTAAAGTTGGTTTTCGTTGGATTGTTGAAATCATAACGGACTGTAAGCAGTAGGACTAGGTCCTGACAACCTCGGCATACATAATCTAAAAAGAAAAGGGAGAATTTTTTGATTTTGTCTGTCTGATAATGACCCGTTTAGCAAACTGTTTTGTAAAAACTCCATTGACCTCCAGTCATTCAGTGAGCGCCTGTTTTCTGTCTAATAAGTTCCAACTGCGGACGTTCCAGCCCCGAAGGTGGACCTCTTGGTCCACCTACCCTCTTTGCTAGTACTCAGTATACCAGTGTCATGAAAAACAGTACCTAAAGGCTACCACTGGGTGTCACTGTTAGCTCTTACAGGAAAGTGCGGTAGAGAGTATCAGGATAGAGCATTTATAGAGTAGAGTAACAAAATAACTTTTACATATAATCATAAACAAATATATTTTGACTCCACATCATAAAAACCGTTTTAACTGTATTTCTTATAAATACAAGAACTTACAAGTACAAAAAGTTGTCTGTGCCCAGCCAATTACTACCCATTATTTCCTTCCCGATACCGATTCCAATACCGTAACTTGCGTATCGGCCGATACCGATTCCAATACCTTAACTTGCGTATCGGCTGATACCGATTCCAATACCTTAACTTGCGTATCGGCCGATACCGATTCCAATACCTTAACTTGCGTATCGGCCGATACCGATTCCAAAACCTTAACTTGCGTATCGGCCGATACCGATTCCAATACCTTAACTTGCGTATCGGCCGATACCGATTCCAAAACCTTAACTTGCGTATCGGCCGATACCGATTCCAATACCTTAACTTGCGTATCGGCCGATACCGATTCCAATACCTTAACTTGCGTATCGGCCGATACCGATTCCAATACCTTACCTTGCGTATCGGCCGATACCGATTCCAAAACCTTAACTTGCGTATCGGCCGATACCGATTCCAATACCTTAACTTGCGTATCGGCCGATACCGATTCCAATACCTTAACTTGCGTATCGGCCGATACCGATTCCAATACCTTAACTTGCGTATCGGCCGATACCGATTCCAATACCTTAACTTGCGTATCGGCCGATACCGATTCCAATACCTTACCTTGCGTATCGGCCGATACCGATTCCAATACCTTAACTTGCGTATCGGCCGATACCGATTCCAATACCTTACCTTGCGTATCGGCCGATACCGATTCCAAAACCTTAACTTGCGTATCGGCCGATACCGATTCCAATACCTTAACTTGCGTATCGGCCGATACCGATTCCAATACCTTAACTTGCGTATCGGCCGATGCCGATTCCAATACCTTAACTTGCGTATCGGCCGATACCGATTCCAATACCTTAACTTGCGTATCGGCCGATACCGATTCCAATACCTTAACTTGCGTATCGGCCGATACCGATTCCAATACCTTAACTTGCGTATCGGCCGATACCGATTCCAATACCTTACCTTGCGTATCGGCCGATACCGATTCCAATACCTTAACTTGCGTATCGGCCGATACCGATTCCAATACCTTAACTTGCGTATCGGCCGATACCGATTCCAATACCTTAACTTGCGTATCGGCCGATACCGATTCCAATACCTTAACTTGCGTATCGGCCGATGCCGATTCCAATACCTTAACTTGCGTATCGGCCGATGCCGATTACAATACCTTAACTTGCGTATCGGCCGATACCGATTCCAATACCTTACCTTGCGTATCGGCCGATACCGATTCCAAAACCTTAACTTGCGTATCGGCCGATACCGATTCCAAAACCTTAACTTGCGTATCGGCCGATACCGATTCCAATACCTTAACTTGCGTATCGGCCGATGCCGATTCCAATACCTTAACTTGCGTATCGGCCGATACCGATTCCAATACCTTAGCTTGCGTATCGGCCGATACCGATTCCAATACCTTAACTTGCGTATCGGCCGATACCGATTCCAATACCTTGACTTGCGTATCGGCCGATACCGATTCCAATACCTTACCTTGCGTATCGGCCGATACCGATTCCAATACCTTAACTTGCGTATCGACCGATACCGATTCCAATACCTTAACTTGCGTATCGGCCGATACCGATTCCAATACCTTAACTTGCGTATCGGCCGATACCGATTCCAATACCTTAACTTGCGTATCGGCCGATACCGAGTACCCATCCCATACTAGTACGTTAAAAAAAATATATATATAATAATACATTATATATATATATATATATATATAATCATAATTTTTTAACAGCTGTATACTTCAAACCCTGTGTGGATGTGATATGATTGCGATCATTGTTGTATGGCCTGGCTCAAGTTAAACCCTTTGTGAAACATGAACAAATACATACAGAAAATGAATGCCATAGAACTTTTTTTATTATCTAGACAGTCAGTCATAACTGAAAAAGAACATAAATAAAAATAAATAAATAATTCCTTTTCAAGTGAACACAGACTGGGACTGGGGCTGGTGACAGAGCACCTCTCTTTAAATGGTAGGAGAAATAACGCAACATCTGAACAGCAAAACACTTGCCCATCAGCTGGAAGCCAAACCTGAGAGATACGGATCTCAAATGCCATGTGACCCCTGTACCATGTGATCCTGTTAAAGTGCAGCCACAATTTAGGAAAATAAATAAAAGACATTTAAAATTTTAAATAGTACAGGAACAGTATAAAACAGTAGTGCAACAGCAACTTAAAAACTAAACTAAGCGTTGTCGCGCAAAACAACATGAACGCTGGGCTTGGGGTGTGCCAGTTTACCAGCATCCCTTCAATTGCTTTTGGAAATTGACGTGCCAGTGTAACCATATAGAAAGAGAGAAGCTTACTTTTACTCAGAAGTCCAAGGTGAGATTTGAACCCCGCTCCTCTCACTCGTAAGCGAACGCGTTACCAATCAGCTAAAGACGACATCGCCGATAGCTAAGGGTAACGTCGTTATTTTGACCCTGAGGGTTGCGTCGCCAGAGAGTGTTGTCACGGTAACCTGCTACAAGGCCTTCGCTTTACTGCACCTCACTGTGCATACTAGCGAACTAGCCGAGCTACACCCGCTACACCAGTATGCGCCCCACGGAAATCAGTTGCTTGCAGCACCGCACTTTGAAGAGCAAATGTCGAAGCCCTGTCAACACATTGTGCAGTTAAACTGAGCAAAGACATTGGGCACACGTCGGAGCTCCAAATGTCAGTTGTAAAGCTAATCTCCTACATGTCTTTTAGCCTAAATTGGCAACACTAGTGCCACCCCTCGAAACTAAAGCCTCGCATACTGTACACACCGCCGTTTTAATGGTGGGATTTTCCAGTGTAAAATATTGCCAAATTGCTGACATGCTAGCACCGCACGTGTTGCCGTTTGCCTGTGTTGCGTAAATGAGCTATCATCACGTGACGTGATATCGGATCGGCGCATAGACTCGTGTACTCGCAGATACCCCATCCAGCATTTTAGACTCGCATACTCGCAGATACCCCATCCAGCATTTTAGACTCGCATACTCGCAGATACCCCATCCAGCATTTTAGACTCGTGTACTCGCAGATACCCTATCCAGCATTTTAGACTCGCATACTCGCAGATACCCCATCCAGCATTTTAGACTCGCGTACTCGCAGATACCCCATCCAGCATTTTAGACTCGCATACTCGCAGATACCCCATCCAGCATTTTAGACTCGCATACTCGCAGATACCCCATCCAGCATTTTAGACTCGTGTACTCGCAGATACCCCATCCAGCATTTTAGACTCGCGTACTCGCAGATACCCCATCCAGCATTTTAGACTCGCGTACTCGCAGATACCCCATCCAGCATTTTAGACTCGCATACTCGCAGATACCCCACCCAGCATTTTAGACTCGCATACTCGCAAATACCCCATCCAGCATTTTAGACTTGCGTACTCGCAGATACCCCATCCAGCATTTTAGGCTACATCGGAGGCATTTCCGATACCGGTATCGGTATGGGAACAACTCTACCAATTACAATATTTAATTTTATTCTCCTTTTTGAATCCTATTCTCAAGTCCTCTAGGCTGTGTCTGTAACCATGCAGTTGGGGGTACATTCGTTCCGGGCCCAAACCTCTCAATGAATTTCTGGTATTATCCAAAAACGTTTCTGCTTAACCCTGTGAAACCCAAACATTGATGCAATTGGAAAAAAAATTTAAATACATTTCTCATAAAACCTTGTTGTAGGAGACCTCTGAGGAGAAATATGTTGAAAAATTAGCATATTTGTTTTAGTTTCTGAAAATGTTGTAAAAATGCAAAGTTGGGCTTGAGTGGTAGCAGAAATGCTCATTATGCTTCCTATTAATACTCAGACACTGTAAGATTAATACTCAGACACTGTAAGATTAATACTCAAGACACTGTAAGATTAATACTCAGACACTAAGATTAATACTCAGACACTGTAAGATTAATACTCAGACACTGTAAGATTAATACTCAGACACTGTAAGGGGGAGTGTAAGGTTTGGAGAACCAAACGCCACAACCAAGGAATCTGAAAGCGTATTTCGTTAGAAATACGCCACTAAGCGGACAGCTCCGCAGTAACAGGGGAAATGAAACAAAATAATGGGAATGAAAACCTCCCGGCGTAAGCCAACACAAAACAACCCCAAAAGCGGGCAAACTCGGTGATCGCGAGTAATAAACAACAAAGGAACCTCACGCAATCACACGAGAGGCGTATAACTAGAGTTCAGAGAAAAACAAAAGAAAGCCCAAGTACAAGGGCAAAAGAAACGTAATAGAAAAATAACCTGTTACCTACAGCTCTAGGTGTGAACGAGCTGAACAAAAGGTAACAGGTAGAGGAATAAAGAGAGAAAGGAAACAAAAAGACTAAATAAATCTTTACCCTAACTCTTTAACCGGACTACCTACGTTTCTGACGAGTAACAACCAGAAACGTAGAGACCGCTATCCTTTACCTTACCGACTCCGATAGTCAAAAGCAAAGACAATATCGAAGCGTCAGAAATGCGGAAGTCCTGGGCTATTTATAAACGGCAGGAAATCCAAAACAGGTGAAAGGAATAATTGCCGGGCGAGATTCAAACACTGGAACGGAGGCAGAAGAAATGCGATAGATTGCCTCAATGTCGTCAAAGAAAAGAACGACCGCAGAAACAACAGCAGGCTGCCAGAAACCATGACAGTTTTAAAATTCAAACATTACAGTTTGGTTGCTATAATAACATTGATTAAAAAACACCTGTTGAACCTTTATTCTTATTTTATTGGTCAACTCAAATTATCGTTGATATTAGTCTCCATGGCTCCCTATTCGGTGTGATACAGGATGAAGCAGTATAGCAGAGACGGACATCACACTCGATGTACAGTTGAAGTCGAAAGTTGACATACACCTTAAAGGGTAAGTTCGCTATTTTGGACCTTGGACCCTATTTGCGGTCCGTCTTCCATGAACCTGACCCATGAAGTCAATTTTTTCGCTGATCGGTCCAGTATTGAGTTCGCTACAGATTTCCTGTAGGCTCTCACTGCTCTACAATAGAAGTCAACGGGGCAATTAGAAATGTTCGATAAATGTGCTTTCATGTACAATAAATGAGACGGGAAGCTCAGGGTGTATTGTTACCGGTCTCAGTATGCTCTCCTGTGAAATGTATCTCAATCCGAACATTTTTACGTGCTTGGCATGGCTTGGAAGTAAGCATTTCTCTGCTGCTTGTTTTCGCTGCTCCCGCGGAGTACTATGTGTCGGGGGTAGGGGAGCGGGAAGGTGTGCCGGCCGTTTACGAAACTATCTAGTTGAGCAGTCTGCGTTTGTTTACCTGCAGCAACGTAGGCTACAATTTCCACAAAAAAACTTGGATGATGGATGACTATAATGATTACGAAGACGAAGAATTCGATTTTGACTGACGTTACTCGCTACAGATTTGAGCCAGAATACACGGACACGGAACTACAAGAGATGGATAATAAGAGAGCAAGAGAAGAGAGAGAGGCTGAAGTTGCGCAGGTAATGTTATCCGAAGTCAGTGCGAGGTAGTGCGGTCGGAGAAATAGTTCTGTTTCAAATGGAACTGTTGTTTCAACGTTCGGTTTGCGTTTGCGATAGCCTACATTTCACAGGAGAGCATACTGAGACCGTAAGAATACACACTGAGCTATAAAAGCACATTTATCGTTGTTTTTACATAACATTTCTAATTGCCCCGTTGACTTCTATTGTAGCCCAGTGAGAGCCTACAGGAAATCTGTACCGAACTCAATACTGGACCGATCAGCGAAAAAATGGACTTCATGGGTCAGGTTCATGGAAGACGGACCGCAAATAGGGTCCAAGGTCCAAAATAGCGAACTTACCCTTTAACCAAATCCATTTAAACTCAGTTTTTCACAATTCCAGACATTTAAATCCTCGTAAACATTCCCTGTTTTACGTCAGTTAGGATCACAACTTTATTTTAAGAATGCGAAAGGTCAGAATAATAGTAGAGAATTATTTATTTCAACTTTTATTTCTTTCATCACATTCCCAGTGGGTCAGAAGTTTACATACACTCTGTTAGTATTTGGTTGCATTGCCTTTAAATTGTTTAACTTGGATCAAACGTTTCGGGTAGCCTTCCATAAGCTTGTCACAATAAGTTGCTGGAATTTTGGCCATTCCTCCTGACAGAACTGGTGTAACTGAGTCAGGTTTGTAGGCCTCCTTGCTCACACATGCTTTTTCAGTTCAGTTCTGCCCACAAATTTTCAATTGGATTGAGGTCAGGACTTTGTGATGGCCACTCCAATACCTTGACTTTGTTGTCCTTAAGCCATTTTGCCACAAATTCAGAAGTATGCTTTGGGTCATTGACCATTTGGAAGAGTCATTTGCGACCAAGCTTTAACTACCTGGCTGATGTCTTGAGATGTTGCTTCAATATATCGACATCATTTTTCTTCCTCATGATGCAATCTATTTTATGAAGTGAACCAGTCCCTCCTGCAGCAAAGCACCCCCACAACATGATGCTGCCACCCCCATGCTTCACAGTTTGGATGGTGTTCCTCAGCTTGCAAGCCTCACCCTTTTTCCTCCAAACATAACGATGGTCAACTGTGGATATACAGTTGTGTTAAAAAAAATAGCAGTACAACATCAGTAACCTGATGAACCACTGTTATTAGTAGTAGTGATATTTCTGCATGGCAAATAATTTACTTGTAGATGTAGTAGTGTAATAGAAAAACAACAGACCCAACTGTCATGACATGCACGCTGCTTGTTCTGAGTAATTGACTCATTCATTGAAAGGGGCGTGTTCAAAATAATAGCAGTGTGGAGTTTAGAGGATTCATTCATTCTGTGAAAAAACAGATGTCATTATTGTCCTTTATTAAGGAAGGGAAGCAAATGTTTCACACATTGTTATAAAATATATTTCCTTCTGAATTGCTAAGTAAAATGGGCCGTTCCAAACATTGTTCGGAGGAACGTAGTTTGATAAAAAAAGTTGATTGGAGAGGGGAAAACATATAAAGTGCAGCAAATTATAGGACGCTCAGCTAAAATGATCTCAAATGCTTTAAAATGGCAACAAAAACCCGAAACACGCAGAAGAAAACGAGCAACTACTGTTAAAACGGATCGAAGAATAGTCAGAATGGCAAAGATTCAGCCAATCATCACCTCCAGAAACATCAAAGATGATCTACAATTACCTGTAAGTGCTGTTACAGTCAGAAGACGTTTGATCGAAGCTAAGCTATCAGCAAGAAGCCCCCGTAAAGCACCATTGTTGAAAAAACGGCATGTGCAGAATCGGTTAAAATTTGCCAAGGAACACATCGATTGGCCCAAAGAGAAATGGCGTAACATTCTGTGGACTGATGAGAGTAAAATTGTTCTTTTCGGGTCTAGTGGTCGTCGACAGTACGTCAGACGACCCCCGGGTACTGAATTCAAGCCACAGTACACTGTGAAGACAGGGAAGCATGGTGGCGCAAAAATCATGGTATGGGGATGTTTTTCATACTACGGTGTTGGGCCTATTTATCTTATACCAGGGATCATGGATCAGTTTGAATACATCAAAATACTTGAAGAGATTATGTTGCCGTATGCCGAAGAGGAAATGCCCTTGAAATGGGTGTTTCAACAAGACAACGACCCCAAACACACGAGTAAGCGAGCAACATCTTGGTTCCAGACAAAAAGGATTGAGGTAATGGAGTGGCCAGCTCAATCCCCCGACCTCAACCCCATTGAAAACTTGTGGGGTGACATTAAAAAAGCAGTTTCTGAACCAAAACCCAAAAATTCACAGGAACTGTGGAATGTAGTTTGTTCATCCTGGGCTGAAATACCTGTTTCTAGGTGCCAGAAGTTGGTTGACTCGATGCAACGCAGATGCGCAGCAGTTATCAAAAACAATGGTTATGCAACTAAATATTAGTTCAGTAATTTAAAGTGAAGTTAAATCTTGAAACATTTCTTCAGTTTATACAGTAAGTGTTTGAGTTGACATGTCGACACTGCTATTTTTTTTAACAGATTAATATTCCTTTCAAATAATGTCAATTAGCCTATCAGAAGTTTCTAACGCCATTACATAATTTTCTGGAATTTTCCAAGCTGTTTAAAGGCACAGTCAACTTAGTGTATGTAAACTTCTTCTTCTTCTTCGTTTGGGTAGGATCTTTTTTGTCCCACATCCCCAGGCTCGGGGCCGAGGGGCTATCCTTTTACCACCCCGAGCCTAGGGGGGGGTTCACCCGGACTATATTTCAGGGCACACCTCCAGTAGCCACGTCACCGTGTCATCATCCAGAACCGACAGACCATGCATCCCATTGGGTGCCCGATAAATCGGGCAGTCCAGGATGACATGGTCTGCGGTTTGTTCCTCCGCGCCACACTCGCAGGCTGCGCAAGAAGCCAAGCCCCATCTGTGCATCGATGAGCGGAAGCGCCCAACGCCGGTCCGGAGGCGGTTAAGCCTCACCCATGCCAGTCTAGGCAGGTCCACCCCAATAGGGGGAAAACCGACGTCTGGGATGAAGTCACGGAGTCTAGAGGTGTTCTCCTCCCACTCCGTGCTCCAGATGTAATCCGCCCACCGTGCCGCACTGATGTTAAGATCACTGCATTGCTGCAGGAATTCCTGTGCGGCAGGCACAAATGGGTGTCTCGACTTAAGGCGCCGGGGAGGCTCAGCAATTACAGCGAGCCTTTCGTGGAGCAGATGGTTTGGCTCCACGGCCCGGCACGCGAGACGTGCTGTGGCTCCCGCGCGGCGAAGCCCAGCGGGCTGGATGCCTGCAAGAATGGGAAGATTGTCCACGGGAGTGGGACGCAGGCATCCTGTCACGATGCGCAAGGCTTCGTTGATGGGCGTATCGATGAGGCGGGTGTGGGCACTGCGACACCATACCGGTGCGCAGTACTCACTAGTCGAGTAAACAAGGGCCAGGGCTGCCGTACGCAATGTTCTTGCGTCGGCGCCCCAGCCTGACCCGACTAGTCGCCTCATCAATGCCACACGAGATGTTAACTTCTTGCGCAGTGACTCAAGGTGTCGGCGAAACGTGAGCGACCTGTCCAATGTCACGCCGAGGTAGATTGGCTCAGCGCAGCATGGCAGGGGTGTTCCGCCAATATATATTCGGAGCTCACGTTTAGCCTCCCTGTTGTTAAGATGGAAGGCCGCCGACACCGTCTTTGCCTCGCTGAGCTTCAACCTCCATTTCCAGAGGTATGCCACTAGTGTCTGCATGTCCTGGCTCAAAGTCCCCTCCAATGACTGCCAGTCTCCAGCGGAGTACACCAACGCGAGGTCATCCGCGTAGGCATACTTCCGCGAGACTGTATCAGGCAAGTCATAAGTGTAGATATTATAGAGGAGGGGGGCCAGGACAGATCCCTGGGGGACGCCGTTCTTGTAAACTTCTGACCCACTGGAATTGTGATATAGTGAATTAAAAGTGAAATAATCTGTCTGTAAACAATTGTTGGGAAAATTACTTGTGTCATGCACAAAGTAGATGTCCTAACTGACTTGCCAACACTATAGTTTGCAAACATGAAATCTGTGGAGTGGTTAAAAATTAGTTTTAATGACTTCAACCTAAGTGTATGTAAACTTCCGACTTCAACTGTACGTGTTCTTCCTTTTCTTTTAAACTACAAAGTGTAACCGAAAGGACGCAACTTGGTTAAAAATTATTAATGGCACCTTTCATTGTAGCTACAATGAACTCAGAGCCTGCAGAATAGGTCTAAAATGGCTGCCGTTTTTATACACTTAGCAACACTAAACTTATCTGTGTGTCTTTTACATGAAGCCCACCTAAAAGACGAAAGGGAAAATGAGCTTTTTTCACAGGATTGGGATAAAGGAGACTCCAGGTGGAGTGTAGGTGGGGTACACTCTTCTGGGCTGGGAATTTTGTGAGGGAGCAGAAAGGTTAAAATAACTGGCAGTTTCTCACCCTCTCAGGGCAGGGTATTAGTAACACACATAGACTGGGAATCAGCCTGACTAAGAATAATAAATATTTATGCACAGACAGAAAGCGCCGCATGAAAGGAACTCTTAAATAACATTGTTGCCTTATTCATGACAAATAGAGTAGTAATTATGGGTGGTGATTTGAACACATCCTTAGGTAAAGACCACACTAGTAAAACATTTTGAGTGAGATGAAGGACATTCTTTATATCGCTCAAAACATTTGTCTGGTGAAGGTTGGATCGAAATTTCAGCTGACCCGCAAACCTTCAGTCATGGGCTTTTTACCCAAAAAACATTTTGTTTTAATGTTCAGTTATTTTCTTTATATCTCCTTAGGTTCATTTTCCTTGTATGGAATTTTGTAAAACGTCTTGCAGATAACGATTCATCTGTCTGTTTTTAAGTATTGCTTTAAAAATTCACTAATTATTACGTTCAAATTTTTCATGCTTCTCATTCCGTGTATTCTCTATTTTCTCACCCTCTGTAAAACTTTTAGTTGCTTATCATGTGTCTTTGTGTACTTGTGCGTGTGTGTGTGTGTGTGTGTACACGCAGTTTGTGCATTCACCTTTTTCTTTACAATTCCTTTTATTTGTTTCGATATTGTTTTCATTAATCAGTCTACTTATCTTACGAGTTTTACCCGGCGTTAAGATGATAAACGATGCTCTTGATATCTGGACAGGCAAACGGCAATTCAGAGTCGTGCTTAAAGAAGACCTGGAGGGATACGACGGCTATCTGCACCCGCCTGCATCTTTCACGATCGGCGCTGACAGGGGGTATCTTATATAAGCTGGTCAGCCGCGGTTCTGCCGAAAATGTAACCGACACGGACACACAGCTGAGACGTGCACCTTGCAGCGGTGCCGAAACTGTGAGGGCCTGGGGCAGGCAACAAAGGACTGCACAGAACCCAAGCGGTGCAGTATCTGCGGTTCTGAAAACCATCTCTACCGCCGATGCCCAAAGACTGCGCTTTCATACGCATCGGCAGTAAGACGTGACCATGAGGCGCCCCTCCCCCCACTGAGAGACATTGAGCTGGTGGTAGAAGAGCTCGCGCAGGAGACGCGCGCACGCAGGAAAGACTGTGAAGAACCCGGGGGACAGAAGACTGACCCCGCTCCCGTTTCGTCAAAACAAAACTCCTGGGCCGACTGCGTGGAGAATCAGACTCCCTCTGACTCGGCCGGAGAGAAAATCAAATTAACTTCAGAATGGACAACTCCGACAGGAAGGAAAAAAAGAACCAGAAAGCGAAAATTTATCAGCTCATCCAACTCCCCAGCGCCTCACACGGCAGCGGACGCAAACCTGCTCCTCCAAGACCTTACTGCAGAGGAAGAAAGCGGCACGAGTGACATGGAAACGGTTCCGGACCCGAAAAAAGAGACGGTTGCACCCCCGCCACCCTCCAGCGTCCAGCGTCAGCTCCGGCTTACCGCCCAGCGGCGCCCCTGTTTCGCAACCAAGCGAAGCATCAGAAGACGTATCCCCAAAGACGCTTCCCTTTTCACTTGGGGAAAGCCCCCCAAATTTGGACCGTTGTTTTCCGGACTCCGGACAGAACGAGGTACAATATTTGTGATCTGTATTAGATTTTGTAACATGTTATGCATTTATCGTAAAGTAATATTATTTGTTAAGATGCCTTTTATATACTGTTTTTAATGGCACCCTTAATTGTAGCCACAGTTAACGTTAGAGGTTTACAAAATAGGTCCAAAAGGGCCACAGTCTTTAGGCATTTGGCATCCCTAAAATTTGCTGTCTGATTTTTACAAGAGGTTCATTTAAAGGACAAAATGGATATTGAGTCATATTCAAAGGAATGGGATAAAGGGGACTCCAGGTGCAAAGGAATGGGCTAAAGGGGACTCCAGGTGGAGTATAGGCGGGGTACAGTCGCCAGGGGTGGGAATATTGTGCGGGAATAAATCCCTTAAAATAACTGGCAGCTTTTCTCTGTATCAGGGTAGAGTGCTAATAACCGATATAGACTGGGAATCGGCTAGCATAAGATTAATTAATGTTTATGCCCATACCGATAGGGCTGAACGGAAAAGCCTTCTCAACAATCTAGGCCCCCTTTTTATGACAAATAGGATGGTTATTGTGGGTGGGGACTTAAATATATCCTTAGATATAGAACCAAACTATTTACCTCTGAAAATATAAATAAATATTTACCTCTTATAATCTCTCAGATGACTATAGACAGGTACACAAGACAGAATCAGGCTTCACATGGGGAAATAGCAGAGGGGCCAAAAGTCGTTTGGATTATATTCTAATTCCAAAAAGCACACTTGCATCCTATGCAAAAATATTCCCAGTATTTTATTCCGATCATTTTTTATTAACCTTAACTGTAGATGTAAAAATAATTAATTATGGAAAAGGTTATTGGAAAATAAATAATAAAATTCTACTTGAAAAAGCCTTCATAGAGCAGTTTAGGTTTTTCCTAAAGGGATGCATTAATTTAATTGATTTCTACCCCACAGTTACTGAAAGGACAACAATTAGAATTAAAAGATCACATTTTTTTGTAAGAAAAAAAATTAGAGATGAATACAAAACCTTTTACGCATTGCAAAAAGAGATTCAGACCATATACTCTCGATCCAATCTCAGCGGGAATAATCTAAATAATACTGACTTAAAAGTATTACAGCAAAAGCAACAACAATTTTTTGAGAGGAAGGCAAATCATTTTGCCTTTAAAAGACAAATGGAAAGGTGGGCCGAGGACGAAAAATGTTCGGCATATTTTTTTAAACAAATTAAAACACAGGAGACTAGAAGAGCTATCTCTGCTTTGATAGGTGAAGACGGTGTAATTAGAACAGAAAAAGACAAATTGACAGAAATAGCTACTGATCATTATGCTCAGCTCTTCCAATGCGAGCCTTTAGATTATGGGAAAGGTGAAATGTTTTTAAGTTTTATAGATAAACAGGTGCCCCCAGACATAAAGGAAGCACTAGGAAAAGACATAGAATTAGCAGAAATGTACTCGGCTCTGAAAGGGATGAAGGACAGTAAAACCCCTGGATAGACGGTTTGTCTAAGGAATTTTATTTAACTTTTTGGGATCTGATTGGTTGCCATCTTTTGAAAATAATAAATGAGATATTTAGATGTAATAAAATGAGTCCCACCATGCGAGAAGGCTTTGTAGCTTTGCTCTTTAAAAAAGAAGATCCAAAACTAATTACAAATTATCGCCCATTAACAAGGTTATGTTTAGAATATAAAATATTAAGTCAAGTGATTACTAATCGCATTGCCACTGCCAGGCCTCATATAATTAATATTAATCAAACTAGCGGGTTAAAGGGAGAAGGATACATTGGAATTTGCAACTACATAGAGATGTTTTGGCATATATAAAAGATAGGAATCTATCCGCAGTTACAATCAGTCTAGATCAACAAAAAGCATTCGTTAGAGTTAGCCTCCCCTTTTTGTTTAAAGTACTCCAAAAGCTTGGTTTCGGTCCGAACCTCATAAAATGGGTCACAATTCTTTATAATGCCATAGTACTGTATGTTGCAGATGATGGAAGCCTACAGGAAGCCATCAAAACTTTGGATGACTTCTCTGCAGCTTCTGGGTCCAAGATTAATAAAAATAAATCCCACTTTAAATATCTAGGTCAGTGGAAGACTAGAACAGACCGTATCTGCGAGCTGCCGGTGTGTACAGGCCCTATGCAAATATTGGGAATTCCTTATGGTAATATAAAAAGAGATGATGAGGTAAATTGGAAACAAAAACCAAATATGTTATACAGGAAAGTTGGTCTATGGAAAACAAGAAATCTTTCTCTTAGTGGAAAGGTTCTAGTGCTAAAAGCAGACATTTTACCTTCTTTATTACACCTTTCATGTCTTCCCAATGCCCTTTTCATATAGAGAACTTTTTGCTAAAAGCCTTTTTTTTTACATTAGAAGAGACACATTATACCAAGGGATAGAGGATGGTGGTAGAGATTTCCCACACATTCCCCTCAAACTGGATATTTTATATTATTGTACTTTGTGTTGTATGTTGTGGTCTGAATCTCTTTTGCATAAATGCCAAATACTTCTGAAATTCTGGCTGTCTTACCCCTTAAGACCGTTCACAGTGTGGGAAAATACAGCCCCTAAAGCTGAAACTTTTCCTGAACACTTCAGCAAGATTATTAAATGGGCCAAAAATTATCCAGAATGTTTAGTCCTGGACAATGTCAAAAACCACAAGATCTTATACCAGAAGTTAATTGAGAACCTTAAGACAGGGATGAATACATCTTCATCCATATGGATACAAGCACAGCCAAAGGGACTAGAGAACAGGCTGAAAGATTTTAATTGGTTGGTCCTACACTAACGACTACACGCCACTTTATACAACCATAACTTGACAAAAAACAAACTATGCCCCAGAGAGGGATGTCTAGCAACCGAGACAATCGCACATGTACTATGGGAGTGTAGATTCTGACGACAGTAGAGCACACCACAGCATGGCAAGGTCTGGAAGTAGGCACCATAGCAGGATGTACCATCTCGCCGCTAGCCTTCACCATGGCCATGGAGGTTATCATCCGAGCAGCACGGTGGGCGGTGGGAGAAGAGCAGATAAAACCCGGCCTACGGCTCCCTCCCATCAGAGCATATATGGACAACATGACCACACTCATCACAACCAAGGCATGCACCAATGCGACTGCTGAGAAAGCTGCAGGAGAACATTGAGTCGGCCCGGATGAAGATAAAGCTGAGCAGGTCCAGGAGCATATCAATCGTCAAGGGGAAGCTGTCAGATCAACGCTTCCACATTGGTGATGAGCCCATACCCACGGTGACAGGGAAGGCAGTTAAAAGCCTGGGACGCTTCCACATTGGTGATGAGCCCATACCACGGTGACAGGGAAGGCAGTTAAAAGCCTGGGACGCTTCCACATTGGTGATGAGCCCATACCACGGTGACAGGGAAGGCAGTTAAAAGCCTGGGACGCTTCCACATTGGTGATGAGCCCATACCACGGTGACAGGGAAGGCAGTTAAAAGCCTGGGACGCTTCCACATTGGTGATGAGCCCATACCACGGTGACAGGGAAGGCAGTTAAAAGCCTGGGATGCTTCCACATTGGTGATGAGCCCATACCACGGTGACAGGGAAGGCGGTTAAAAGCCTGGGACGCTGGTATGATGTATCCCTCAAGGACACAGCCCATACCACGGTGGCAGGGAAGGCAGTTAAAAGCCTGGGACGCTGGTATGATGTATCCCTCAAGGACACAGCCCATACCACGGTGGCAGGGAAGGCAGTTAAAAGCCTGGGACGCTGGTATGATGTATCCCTCAAGGATACAGCCCATACCACGGTGGCAGGGAAGGCAGTTAAAAGCCTGGGACGCTGGTATTATGTATCCCTCAAGGACACAGCCCATACCACGGTGACAGGGAAGGCAGTTAAAAGCCTGGGACGCTTCCACATTGGTGACGAGCCCATACCACGGTGACAGGGAAGGCAGTTAAAAGCCTGGGACGCTTCCACATTGGTGATGAGCCCATACCACGGTGACAGGGAAGGCAGTTAAAAGCCTGGGACGCTTCCACATTGGTGATGAGCCCATACCACGGTGACAGGGAAGGCAGTTAAAAGCCTGGGACGCTTCCACATTGGTGATGAGCCCATACCAACGGTGGCAGGGAAGGCGGTTAAAAGCCTGGGACGCTGGTATGATGTATCCCTCAAGGACACAGCCCATACCACGGTGGCAGGGAAGGCAGTTAAAAGCCTGGGACGCTGGTATGATGTATCCCTCAAGGACACAGCCCATACCACGGTGGCAGGGAAGGCAGTTAAAAGCCTGGGACGCTGGTATGATGTATCCCTCAAGGATACAGCCCATACCACGGTGGCAGGGAAGGCAGTTAAAAGCCTGGGACGCTGGTATGATGTATCCCTCAAGGACACAGCCCATACCACGGTGACAGGGAAGGCAGTTAAAAGCCTGGGACGCTTCCACATTGGTGATGAGCCCATACCACGGTGGCAGGGAAGGCGGTTAAAAGCCTGGGACGCTGGTATGATGTATCCCTCAAGGACACAGCCCATACCACGGTGACAGGGAAAGCAGTTAAAAGCCTGGGACGCTGGTATGATGTATCCCTCAAGGATACAGCCCATACCACGGTGACAGGGAAGGCAGTTAAAAGCCTGGGACGCTGGTATGATGTATCCCTCAAGGACACAGCCCATACCACGGTGGCAGGGAAGGCAGTTAAAAGCCTGGGACGCTGGTATGATGTATCCCTCAAGGACACAGCCCATACCACGGTGACAGGGAAGGCAGTTAAAAGCCTGGGACGCTGGTATGATGTATCCCTCAAGGACACAGACTAAGTGGTCCAGCTTACGCAGGACACCGCCAGTGGCCTTGAGAGTATCGACAAGTCCTTGCTCCTTGGCAAGTTCAAGCTCTGGTGCCTTCAATTCTGTCTCCTACCCTGGCTGATGTGGCCAATGACTATCTACGAAGCCCCAATCTCAAAGGTCGACAAGCTGGAGAGGATGATCAGCTCATTTGCCAGAAAGTGGCTGAGTCTTCCCCAGGTGCTCAGCAACATACGGCTCTAAGGAACAGGCATCCTGGAACTTCCTGTCTCCCGTCTTTCAGAGGGTTACAAGGTATGTGCAAACAAATAAGGGATTGTATCGCCTAAGAGTCCTAAACAGAATTCTTACAACAGCTGAGGCTGCCACCTAGTGGATTTTTTCATTCACTTCATGAAGTATTACTCATTTCATTGCACCTGTTTTTTGTTGTTTTTCATTAAAAATGGTGGCCCCCTTGTTTTTTATAATTTTATTGAGACTGAAGTTTTTTTTGTACTTTTATATCTGTTTTTTTTATTTTATTTATACAGTTGCACTCAAAAATTATTCAACCCCCTTCACTTTTTGCACACTTTATTGTGTTGTAGATTTAATTTTAAATGGATAAAATTGCCATTTTTGCCCATCAATCTACACTCAATAACCCATCATTTTGACGTGCGAACAATAAATCAATCAAAAATAAACTTACAAAATACGAAGAACCCAAGATGGCCTTGGAATCAAAATTCAGTGACATTATGACAAACAAAAGAAAACATCAGAGATGAAAAAAACTTGATCCCGTAATGCAGAGGGAGTAGCACACAGGATCCCTTAATGCAGAGGGAGCAGCATACAGGATCCCTTAATGCAGAGGGAGCAGCATACAGGATCCCTTAATGCAGAGGGAGCAGCACACAGGATCCCTTAATGCAGAGGGAGCAGCACGCAGGATCCCTTAATGCAGAGGGAGCAGCACGCAGGATCCCTTAATGCAGAGGGAGCAGCACACAGGATCCCTCAATGCAGAGGGAGCAGCACGCAGGATCCCTTAATGCAGAGGGAGCAGCACGCAGGATCCCTTAATGCAGAGGGAGCAGCACACAGGATCCCTTAATGCAGAGGGAGCAGCACACAGGATCCCTTAATGCAGAGGGAGCAGCACACAGGATCCCTTAATGCAGAGGGAGCAGCACACAGGATCCCTTAATGCAGAGGGAGCAGCACACAGGATCCCTTAATGCAGAGGGAGCAGCACACAGGATCCCTTAATGCAGAGGGAGCAGCACACAGGATCCCGTAATGCAGAGGGAGCAGCACACAGGATCCCTTAATGCAGAGGGAGCAGCACACAGGATCCCGTAATGCAGAGGGAGCAGCATACAGGATCCCTTAATGCAGAGGGAGCAGCACACAGGATCCCGTAATGCAGAGGGAGCAGCATACAGGATCCCTTAATGCAGAGGGAGCAGCACACAGGATCCCTTAATGCAGAGGGAGCAGCACACAGGATCCCTTAATGCAGAGGGAGCAGCACGCAGGATCCCTTAATGCAGAGGGAGCAGCACACAGGATCCCTTAATGCAGAGGGAGCAGCACACAGGATCCCTTAATGCAGAGGGAGCAGCACACAGGATCCCTTAATGCAGAGGGAGCAGCACACAGGATCCCTTAATGCAGAGGGAGCAGCATACAGGATCCCGTAGCAGCCTAATTGGAGTGGACCTCCCCTTCTGTCAGTGGCATTGCAGGTGAGAGGGGGTTTAAGGAGATGCTCCAGCACCCTTCTAAAGACGTTTCAACACAGCAGAACCGCCCGGATCCACCTGTAGCACACCTGTAGCACACCTGTAGCACAGCTCCAGCACCTCTCACCTCCGGAGCCCACGTCAAGCCATGACCCTGGACTGGATGTAGACGACAGCACTCAGGCCCAGCCACTGGCAGCTCAGCATAGGTCCGGCATCAGCCAATCACCAGCAAAGAAGGTCCAGCATCAGCCAATCACCAGCAAAGAAGATCCAGCATCAGGCAATCACTAGCAAACAGGTTCAAGACAACAATTTATCCAGATGAACAGGATATCAACTCATTGAGATGCTACCTCCTGACTGTTGAAATTGAGAAGGTCAGGCAGGAGACCCTGAACATCAAGCTGAGAAGGAAATTTCTTTAAATTTGAGCAGGACTTCAAAATAGAGGGATATACATGTACACATGTACAATCACACTAATAGATGAGCAGTAAACAGTCATCCGAAGTGACAAGTTCTGTTTAGAAAGTTATGTATGATATGGTTTTGATTTTATGATTATTTACCGATTTAGTTGTTTTGCTTGAAAAAAAGATACAATTTCATATTTTCCAAACCTTTATTTATGCTGTGTATATTGTATTGATGTAGGCCTACAGTTGTTTAATTATTCCTATTATTTGATGGACGTACAGTGAGCAGATTTTGTTGTTTGTTTTGTTTTACCTTTTTTTTCGTACAAACTCATATTTTCATTAAAATGCAAGTGAATCTTTCTTGTGTTTTTTTCCCCCCTCAACATTGATGCTGAAACAAGAGCAGCGATTGCCTGATTACTATACTTGATTTGTACCGGTTAGGCTGCATCTTGTTTTTATGTGTAAGCTTACTGACACCCTGATGTTTCATAGAAAAAAGAAAATATTGCAATATTATTTTATTGACACAGCTTAATTCCATTTACTCCTCATGCCACATGATCCACTTGTTCAACATGGCAACCACACACTGGGGTATGTTGGATCAACATGGCAACCACACACTGGGGTATGTTGGATCAACGTGGCAACCACACACTGGGGTATGTTGGATCAACGTGGCAACCACACACTGGGGTATGTTGGATCAACATGGAAACCACACACTGGGGTATGTTGGATCAACATGGCAACCACACACTGGGGTATGTTGGATCAACATGGCAACCACACACTGGGGTATGTTGGATCAACATGGCAACCACACACTGGGGTATGTTGGATCAACATGGCAACCACACACTGGGGTATGTTGGATCAACATGGCAACCACACACGCGCAACCACCTGTCCACTAGACCCCATACCTTCAGCAGTCCTCCAGTCCATATCTGCTGAGCTCCTTCCATATCTGTCCTCCGTTATTAACACCTCCCTAATCTGTGGCCATGTTCCTGCTGCCTTTAAAACTGCCCGTGTAACCCCACTCCTTAAAAAACCTAGCTTAGATCCGGCTGATGTCAGGAACTACCGTCCTGTATCTCTCTTGCCCTTCCTGTCCAAAACAATTGAACGTGCTGTCCTTAACCAACTGTCTGTTTTTCTCCACCAGAACAACCTGCTTGACCCGCATCAGTCTGGCTTCAGAACCGGCCATTCCACCGAAACTGCTCTCCTGGCTGTGACTGAGGCACTCGCCACTGCTAGAGCCTCCTCCCTCTCCTCTGTTCTGATTCTTCTTGACCTGTCTGCGGCATTCGACACGGTCAACCACAAACTCCTGATCTCCACACTCGCTGAGATGGGCATTTCTGGAACTGCCCTCTCTTGGTTTGTATCGTATCTCACTGATAGATCCTACCAAGTCTCCTGGAAGGGTTCCGTCTCTGCTCCCCGTCCCCTGTCTACAGGAGTCCCGCAGGGATCTGTACTGGGTCCTCTGCTGTTCTCTATGTATACTAAGTCTCTTGGCTCAGTAATCCATTCACATGGCTTCTCATACCATAGCTATGCTGACGATACTCAACTCTTCCTCTCTTTCCCTCCCTCTACCCCACAGGTTAACGAGAGGATATCTGCTTGTCTGACTGACATCTCTGAGTGGATGGCTACCCATCACCTGAAGCTCAACCTTGACAAGACAGAGCTCCTCTTCATGCCGTACAAGACCTCCCCACTACATGACCTCTCCATCACCGTTGATGGGACCGTGGTGGCTGCCTCCCGCTCTGCAAGGAACCTGGGGGTGGTCCTGGACGACCGGCTGGACTTCAAAGAGCACATCAGGGCGACGGCACGGTCCTGCAGGTTCCTCCTGTACAACATCAGGAGGATTCGACCGTACCTGACCACCTACTCCACCCAGCTTCTTGTCCAGACCATGGTCACCTCACGCCTGGACTACTGCAACTCCCTGCTCGCAAGCCTACCGGCCTGCGCCATTCTGCCTCTTCAACTGATCCAGAATGCAGCTGCCCGGCTTGTGTTCAACCTCCCGAAATTTTCCCACGTAACCCCCCTGCTGAGGTCTCTCCACTGGCTGCCAGTTGCAGCCAGGATCAGGTTCAAAGTTCTGACCCTGGCCTACACTGCAGCCAATAGGACAGGCCCCGCCTACCTGCAGGACTTAATCCAGAACTATGTTCCTGCTCGACCACTTCGCTCTTCTACAGCAGGGCGACTGGCACTTCCCCCCCTCCGTGTCAAAGGCTCTCGCTTGTCCCGACTGCGGAGTTTTTCCACATTAGCACCTCAGTGGTGGAATGAACTTCCCATTCCCCTACGTTCTACTCCAACCCTGCCTGCATTCCGTCGAGGCCTGAAGACACACCTCTTCAGACTCCACCTTGACTGATATCCTCACCTAGGAATATCAGTTCCCTGTTCCCTGTGTTTTCCTGTCTGTTTATTATAGTATATAATAGTATTTGGAATGGTTTATAATAGCATAGTTTATAATAGTATTTGGAATGGTTTATAATAGTATAGTTTATAATAGTATTTGGAATGAAAGTGTGGTGTTGCTGATTTGCCCACAGCTTACTGTGAACTACATTCAACGTTCATTGCTAGGGATAGCTGCTACATTATGCAAAGGATGTGCTTTGCCTTGTCTGTTCTGTAATGATGATGATGTCTCTGTACGCACTTACTGTACGTCGCTTTGGATAAAAGCGTCTGCTAAATAAATGTAATGTAATGTAATGTAATGTATGTTGGATCAACATGGAAACCACACACTGGGGTATGTTGGATCAACATGGCAACCACACACTGGGGTATGTTGGATCAACATGGCAACCACACACTGGGGTATGTTGGATCAACATGGCAACCACACACTGGGGTATGTTGGATCAACATGGCAACCACACACTGGGGTATGTTGGATCAACATGGCAACCACACACTGGGGTATGTTGGAATATGAGGAAAGGATAGAAGGGGGTGGACAGATAGAGAGAAGGGGTCAATCACAGTCATTGTATCATGATGCCAAAACGATAAGGTCTGTACGGTACGGTTCTATCCACGAGACAGCCTTGGGCCCTGGAACAAGTAACCTGTTGGTTCCTCAACAGTGTCATTATGGCCAGTGGACACAACACATGTAACACTCTTGCTGTAACTACACTAGGGTGCTGAGGTATGCAAATACAAATTAATATGGGCAGAATTGGAGAGAGCAAGAATTAAACATAAATGTAACCTGTTGAAATTAATGAAGTACATATTTAAAAGGATTATGTCACGCAGACCAGGGTTTTCATATTGATGAATGGTTTATTCTAACATCCTGCCATGAGTAGATGGCCCGTCACATGTATACTTTCTTTGAGTTGTAATTCTTACCACTAGTATATTACATGAAGTAGACACAGGTGTGAGCAATAGGTGCAGCGTTCAATGCACACTTATTCTGAGCATCCTATTATTTGATTAATACTTAGGTTTCAAACATCAATTTTATTTCATCAGTGTCATCAAACCAAGATAATCATAATAAAGGTAACAGGAAAGTCAAGTCCATCAACATCACAAAAGTAGACATGGCTCTACTTTATAAGAAAGCTCCAGTAAGAAAGCATCCATGTTTGCTAAATAATGCTGAATTTACCAAAATGTTTGCAATCTGTTAACTTTTATAGGCTGCTGGTGTAATGTACTATACTGGTAATATTAATGAGGTTATTATAAAGTCAGATATTATTGGTCATGGTGAAGTCTTGATATGAATGGGTTATAAAATATAAGCAATATTGAAAGAAAATTCTCTGTACAATTACTCAGATAACTAGGCTGATTGGTATGCAATTATCATTTGATGCTATGTCTAGACTTTACGGCAACTGTAACGATAATTTCGCCTAAATGTAAAACTGAGATGCCTCTAAAGTGTGGTTAACATCAGCCTCTCTAGCCAGGCTGCCTGGTTGCGTAGGGAGTTCTGTAACGTTAACCCATACGACCGATACCATTCATTATTACCTACCGTACAGAATCCAACGCAGATTTCAGTGGCACTTTAAAATACAATGCACAAGCTTCCGATTGCTAAAGTTATTTAACGATGGGTCAGTCAGCGACCGCAGATAGCCTACTGTTAGCAAGCCAGCTTACGCTAAACTCGTCAATTTTCTAAAAGCGAAACTGTCTAAAGTGTGGCTGTATTTTACCCATAATTATTCAGACAGAGTACTCAAGTGAGTACGTCAGATGTGGGCGGAGTCTGGTTTCGGAAGTAAATTCCCTACGACAGATAGAACGGGCTTCGGAAACTATCGACTATTTCTTGAAATCTGATTTATAGAATGAGCCGAAACGTTCCTGGATTAGCCTGTGTGGTACAAGGATATAGACCATACATTGCATGTTCCAATTATTATTTTTTAAAGAAACTGATTAATGATTCATATACATATATCCATTACTACATATCCATTACTGCAACGCACGGGTGGTTCTCGACCAATCAGATATCTCGTCTGGACATTTTTAGCTGTGCTGCCGCTGAAGACGAGCTACCGTTAGCTTGCTAAGTTGAGAAGCCCGCCCGACAAGGTCAGAAACTACGCTATGGTACGCAATTATAGCTTTTAGTCCTTCAAGCTAGCTAGCTAATGTCAGATAAAAAGTATCTTTTATTGGTTTTTTAAAATATCATTCCAATAAAAGCATTTTCTTTAAGAAACTGTTTGTCATGCATCACTTCAGTTTACATTTTTAAAACAAACATTACAGGGGGAATTTTCCCTTCCCTTTTGTTTAAATTTTTTTCCATTTCTCTCTCGCAAGTCACTGGTTTCTTTGAAAGTCCACCATAACACCGTCCTGGAGGAGGTTTTGAGTCCTCCTCCTGAGAGTGACCAGGTCAACAGTTAGAAAAACGTGCTTAAAAACAGAGCTGTGTGCTACTGCTGGCTAACGTTATATGGCAACGTTTGGAGACAACGCTATGCTAGGGTTGCTGTTCCGGAGGGAATTATGGAACATCGAGTTTTTAAACAGTGCCAGCGCTGGTATGCTCACAAAAAAATACAAAAATGTCAAATATATACAAAGCTGGTCCAGAAAAACTAAATTTTGTGAACGGGCGTCATATTGAACAATCCAGAAAATTGATGGTATGACAATCACTAGAAATTGTTTAAAAGTAAGTTTTAGTTTATGTCTATGGTTTAAATGAATGGGAAAGTTACTTCCGAAACCAGTGTGACGTAGTCACTTGAGTACTCTATAGGAGAGTTTGTGTGATTCCAGATCAGTTAGCCAATCAACGCATGTGAAAAAGAACTTGAACCGCCCACCCAAAATGGGTTGTTCAGCTGGAAGGGTAAAAAAAAAAAAAAACTCAATGGACTTATACTTTAAAAAAATATATTGCAAAACCTTTTCCCTTAAAAAACCTTATGAACATTTCAGTCCATAGTAGTTCTTAAAACACCTCACTCTTCAGAATAAGGATGAATTTACTGACTGCTCCTAAATATGTCACAACCGAAACATGGTGTAAACCCTGCTTTTGAAATAAAATTACATACCCAATTGATAAGCTTAATTCACCCCTTTGAAAATGACATTTTTGAAAAAAAATCTAGACTGCTGTTGAATTTGAATCAATTACCCTGAATTTTTAAATCAAATAAAACATTGGATTAATTAAATTTAGTGAAAACTCAGTACAAATGTTCTCTATAAAATGGACAGATTTGATAGATTCTTATTTATGAGATTATATATACCCTCACCAGCACAATATCTTGGATATTTGATTGATTATTCATATTATTCAAAATTTTTACAAAACAGCAGGTGTTTCGGTTGTGACCACATTGTTGCGGTTGTGACATCTCTTCCTGAAACCTGAATTCCAAAGTTGGGACAGTACGTAAAATGCAAATAAAAGCAGAAAGCAGTGATTTGCAAATTCTCTTGTCTATATATTTAAATGAAAACGATATTTAAAAGATATTTAATGTTTTACCTTAGCAACTTCATTGATTTTTGTAAATATACGTTAATTCCGAATTTGATGCCTGCAACACATTCCAAAAAAGTTGGGACAGGGGTATAAAAAAGACTGGGAAGATTGTGGAATGTTCAAAAAACACCTGTTTGGAACATTCCACAGGTAAATAGGTGAATAGGTGACAGGTCATGCTATCATGACTGGGTATAAAAGGAGCATCCACGAAGGCTCTGGCATTTACAAGCAAGGATGGGTTTTGCCACTTTGTGGAAAAACTGCATCAGCGAATAGTCCAACAGTTTAAGAACAACATTTCTCAACACACGATTGCAAGGAATTTAGGGACCATCTAAAGTCCATAATATTAGTAAAAGATTCAGAGAATCTGGAGAAAACGGGCAAGGCCGTAAACCAATATTGAATGCCCGTGACCTTCGATCCTTCAGACAGCACTACATTAAAAACGGCATGCTTCTGTAATGCATATAACCACATGGGCTCGGGAATACTTCAGAAAACCATTGTCAGTAAACACAATTTGTCGCTGCATCTACAAATGCAAGTTAAGACTCTACTACTCAAAGCGTAAGCCATATATCAACATCATCCAGAAACGCCGCCGACTTCTCTGGGCTCATCTGTGATGGACTGACGCAAAGTGGAAACGTGCTGTGGTCTGACGAGTGCACCTTTCAAATTGTTTTTGGAAATAATGGACGTTGTGTTCTCCCAGCCAAAGAGGAAAAGGACCATCTCGATTGTTACCAACACAAGGTTCAAAAGCCAGCGTCTGTCATGGTATGGGGGTGTGTTAGTGCCCATGGCATGGGTAACTTGCACATCTGTGAAAGCACCATTAACGCTGAAGGGTACATATGCATTTTGGAGCAACATTTGCTGCGATCTAGACAATCGCTTTTTCAGGGACATCCCTGCTTATTTCAGCAAGACAATGCCAAACCGCATTCTGCACGTGTTACAACAGCATGGCTTCGTCGTCAGAGAGTGCGGGTGCTAGACTGGCTTGCCTGCAGTCCAGACCTGTCTCCCATTGAAAACGTGTGGCGCATTATGAAGCCCAAAATATGACAATGGAGACCCCGGACTGGTGAGCAGCTGAAGTCTCATATTAAGCAAGAATGGGAAACAATTCTGCTTTCAAAACTACAACAATTAGTGTTGTAGTTCACAGTGTTGTTAAAAGGACAGGTGATGTAACACAAAGGTAAACATGCCCCTGTCCCAAATTTTTTGGGAGTTGTTGAATGCATCAAATGTAGAATGAGCTGAATAAAGAATGAAATGTAGAATAAAGTCGATTAGTTAAAACATGAAATATCTTGTCTTTGTACTGTTTTCAATTGATTACAAAAAGGACTCACAAATCATTGCTTTCTGTTTTTATTTACATTTTATACACTGTCCCAACTTTTTTGGAATTGAGGTTTGTACATGTGCATTGATTGTCTCACTATTTATTGTCTTTAATAAGAATTTACGAACAAGTGTCACCAGCCGAAACAGGCCTGTCAAAACAATACCATTTGTTTCGGTAGTGACCGTTTCGGTTGTGACAATTTTGGCTCATTTCGGCCACAAAACAAAAGATTTAGCAAGCACATGGTTAGCAACCACTTCTCTGTGCAGATGCACCTTCCTTCTAATCAAATCTACAGTTATGAAAACAACTTTATTTCTCTAATATGAAAACTTGGATGTTTGGGTGTGACGTCTCTTAAAACCAGACTAATTTTCATACTTTGAAGGACAATTATATCAAAACGCTAAAACCTAGCTACTCACCATGTGGCCTGGATTCATATGAAGGCTGTCTAATTTCCTGGTTAAAAAAAGGGGTGTGTGGCTACAAGCAGGTTCACTGCACAGACTCAAACAGTGTACATTTTGGTTGTGACGTAAGAATTGGGGACAGCATTTCTTCCATAGGTTTTTTGAATTGTAAAATTTATTACAAAATAGATTGCATTATATTAACTTATATTTGACAAAAATTCACATGCTTTATTGAATGAGACAAGTCAAATAATTGGCAAAAATATTTTGGGTATTATTTTTTTTATGCACCAGTTTAAGGGTTGATAGTGGGGACAGCCATCTCCCAATAGGAATTTATACTCCCAAGAGTATAAGTGTTGATTTTGGATAAATGTAACTATTATTACTGCAATTTATATGTTGGATTATATTCAAACATAACATGATCTAATGAATTATATAGCACTGAAAGATTGTACTGGTCAATTTCTTACTTTTATCAGAGAGGAACAGCAATTTCCATGACTTTTGTAGAATGGCCTATATATAATAGAAATAAAAACACTTTTCTATTTTTAACCCAAGTAGTTTCCCCGGGTGGGGAGTGCACCGTTCCTGGATGTACTGCAATACCAGGTCGATGCGTGGAGTGGACGGAGCAAGCCCCTATTCCATCTCCCTGTTCCAAAAATCAATTTAATATATGGTCCCCAGATAGGGGACGTATCAGATATTAAACTGATAAGAACAGATACTACACTTGATCTTAGCCAAAAGGCCGAGAAGCGATACTGAACGATGGCTTGAGTCAGGAGAGTCTATGTGGGAAACACAATGTACGGTGACGGGATGGAAAATTTGTACTCCATTTCGTAACACTCCCGACGATTGAATAGGCTACTGTTTAATAACACGTTATAGCAAAGTAATTCATTCATATAGCTAGTTTATGTATATTTTTAATTGTTTGAGCATTTCGGAATGATCCCATAATGCATTGCAAGGTACAGTAAAAATATTTTCCACCAATCAGACCCCATTTGTGTCGTTAGGGTTTTTAAACGTCACTCCAGTAAACTACGGCAGAGGAGGAGGTACAGACCGCACGAATGGCGCTTAGGTGCTCCAGGTTTGCGAGTCCAGTGGGTATATATTTTTTCTACAATCTTCCCCCATTCTATCAGATATTGCCCATGACACACAATGTATAACACGCTTGGTTATATGCGGTTCCGCCTGCTAATTTCGAACAGACTCCCCCGTTGTTGTTGCATCGGGTATGTAGCTATCGCGCTAACTTTACACAATTCGGTAGCGAACGTCACAATTGAGCTACCAACCAAGACTCAAATATTCGGCACGGGAAAAATAACTAACTTAGTTCGTTAAGATGGTGGACAACATGAACTCGTTTCACTTTAGGAAAAGGCCGAAAGGCAGTCATTTCAGCAGCAGCTGAAGCGTCGAAATGTCAACTGGATACTAACTGAAACTCGAAAAAACCACAGAGCAGTGACCTTTTCAGCCTGCATAACGTTACAGGGAGTAGCTACAGCAAATCCGTAATTAGTAGCCTAAGACTTCTACGTGACAGGTAGGCTACAACACACAAACTGACTGTGGCACCACCAACGATTAACTTATTTCATCTTCGTTACACTTCTCACAACGAGACAGAAGACCCTGAGGCACAAAAAGCGCGTGATATAGCTATATACTATATATAAAACAACAACAACCAAAGAGGCGACTGCTTCTCAAAGCGCCATGCCATAGCCTACACAGCATTGATAAATCACCTAAAACCGTATTCGGACGGGATAAGTTTTACTGGGGGAGGTGGGGTAATGTAATAATTACCGGAGAATCTCCTTAATTTTAGTCCCGTCCGAATCTACCATGTCTGTAACATTTACGGACTGCCGGACTGCGCGCTCCCCCGCCAGTAAAGAATCCGGCGTCTTTTACCTAGGCTACTGTTAAATGCCCTGTAAAATTAACCCCAGGTTAAAGCAATCCCGTGCGAATTGACATGTCGGTAAATATTCTGTTATTTCCTGTAAGAAATTAGTTTTCCCCAGTCTTTTCTCCTGGTTTTTTCACGTAAGCACTCGAGGATGCCTTTGGTTGTGCTCTCTTTAGTCCAAGTGCAAGCCACAGCTATTGGCCAACCTCTACATTGAGTGTAACGTTTCATTAAATAAGACAGAGAGCAAATAAAACATAAAACAACGGGCTCAAAAGTAGGCTACAGTGGGGCAACGCTTATGACAGCTTTAGGTAAGTTTTTGTAGCCTAGCCATAACCTTACATACATGTTATGATCTGGCCTAAGAGTTTACTATTTTTCTCAATTGACCGTTAATAAAGAGATGTAATGCAGTATTCCTCACGCTTTTTGTGGACAGTTTGCAATGTCAACATTGTCTCCACGCAGATTATTATTATTATTTTTTTTTTTTGGCGCCTGCTTTTCAATTGCATAGCAAAAAAACATTTCAAAAACATAGCAAAAAAAAAAGTAACATCTTTATGCCACCAAATTAAACCTTACATTGCTGTATTAAAAAAAGGTTCCTTGACAGTGAAGTAATTTTCCATTTTAAAGTTTGTGGAAAACAGAAGCCAACGTTAGACCTATTCGGACATTTCTTTCAAATGACGTTAGATAGCTCACTAAATTAATGGCTACATCCAAAATGGAGGCCTGCACACAGATAGGCCTGGCTACCAGCGAAGAGTAACAATTAAAATAAGTTTGTACTGAGCACAGGGGATTTCCTGCAACCTTCAGTGAGGCTTGTCAAAAAATATTATATATTATATATAAATTAATAGTATATATGAATAAAACATTTTCAATAACCTTTTCAATAAATAAAAATACTGACGAGGAACCAAGCAAGAACCGCAAGGCTTGTGGTGCTGCAATACCAAACACACACAAGCAGAAGATAAACGCAACTTCACAATTACAATGGTGACAAACTCCAGAACAAACGTGTTATGATGTGGGGCCAGCAGCATCAAGCAACAACATTTAATTAAACCATTAGGCCAATAATGAATTGTTAAAGAAGTTATATTCGTAAAAATTATGTCCGCAATAATTATTCTTCATTCTGCGGCTCAGGCGGCTCAGGCGGCTCAGACCAACGAGTTTTTAGGGACCGTCTGAAAAGTGCTTTGTTGGTTCTCAAATTAAAAGGTCAATAGCTTTTTTAACCACAGGACTCAAACATGTGTTTTAGGATCAGGGGGATATGGAGATGCAGACAAAAGGATTGGATTCCCCCTGGAGTGTATGGTGGATTTTTGACATATTTAGAAAATAATGGGGGAAGGGTGTGGTGCTTTCAAAAACTGTGTGTGTGTGTGTGTGTGTGTGTGTGTGTGTGTGTGTGTGTGTGTGTGTGTGTGTGTGTGTGTGTGTGTGTGTGTGTGTGTGTGTGTGTGTGTGTGTGTGTGTGTGTGTGTGTGTTTGTGATTGAGCCTCTATAGTAATATTTAGTGATGAAGGCAAATTAATAAATACAGAACAGCAACACAATGATTATGGCAGAGAAAAATCTTAACCCTGGGTAAAGCTGCACTAAACAGGTCATCCTTCATTGAAGGCAAGTGCATGATAATGCTTATATAATGTAAAAGGTTAAATATTTCTCAATGCGAGTTCTGATTTTTCAAATAATTTGTTTGGAAACAGTTGTTTATGTACAAGGTAGCGCTGTACTAACCATGTAACGGCCATGTTATTAGCATACAGTAGTGTCCAAGCTTGGGATCACACCTATGCAAGAATGCAGTTTTCTCGCAAGACTGTGTAGCTCCGTCCGTATAGTAATAGTGTTTGTTATGCTGGAATATAAAAGGGAGCGTTCAATCAACTCGCAGCGACATCATGGAATTGACAACTTATGAGTTAATTCACAACAGTAACACATTTATAAAAATGAAATATCACTGAAAAATAAATAAGCCAGACTGCGTAACTAAAGCAGCGCATCTCTTTCCAGCGCTTTCTATGGAACGGCAGAGGGCTGCATTCAGAAGGCATCTACTGTGATGTAACATTCAGGGCTGGGTTATTAACCCAAAGCCCTTCTCAAGCACCACCCTTTTCAACACAAGCCCCAAAATAAAATGGTAACTGTTCTTGAACCCCTTTGACTACAGACATAATCCTGGTCTCTTCTGCAAGGCAACCCTTAGGAGTTTGTTTTCCAAGAGTCAGAATTACTAAGAAGTACTACTGACACAAAGTAAACTCAAACGGTGGAAGTGCAATTGTTTTTCACGCTAGGGCTGGGACACTTACCGAAATACCGCGGTATTAGAGTCACGTCATGCTCACTGAAGAGCTGAGCTGGTTTTTTGTCTGTCAAAATTTTCGCTTTTGAAAGTGTGATCTCATGAATTGCGCCGAACGCTATAGTCTACAAATCTGCAAAGCTAACGTCCTGAGTGGAGGAGGGGACGCACTGTCTGGGACAGTTCATTATTCATAGGGGGATTCATTTTGAGTGTGTTGCTTTGTGCAGTTTCTATAGGCTTGAGTAGGCTATAGGCTACTTGTGATAGGTTACAACAGCATAGGCTATACATAAACAAGATAAAGGAGTAAAAAGTGTTGTTCTTGGGAGTTATAATAAGTATCGGACACTTGTATAGGCTATTTGGTTATGGCCATTAGCTCATATGGAAGCATTCTGGCTTCGAGCCAGGCGACAATGTTATTCCAAAAAATTTGGACGAGGCTGTGTGTCGGGTATGCGGGGTAAAAAAGAATATTATGACAGTATAACACCACAAATCTTACTGCGCACCTCAGAAACACTCAAAATACCCCGACAAAGCTTAGTTGTGGTGAGTTAAATAACCATGTCATTTTAATCTAAAAAAAAATACATCTGTGACTAATTTTTTAACAAGCTAATATGAAACTAATTGTCTATCGATCATGAAATTAAGTGGCAAGAATATCCCTATCCACGGTGCCCCTAGTCCCAATTACAGTAGGCTATTCATGTTTGTCTGAAATGATAAACTAAGCTACAGCTTTAAACAAGCCCCGTTAAACAAGTGCTCTCCAGCACTGCAGGGCAGTAAAATAGCAAGTTGTATTCAGTACAGCGGGGCTGTTGTGACTCCGTTGAGGGCATCTCTCAAACCCAAAAAAGAAAAACATTGGTATTTTTTTAGCGAGGAATAAGTCAGTCACATAGGAGGACTCATTTTGGCAATGGCCTTTAGTCAGGCCGAGGGAGAGAAAAATGAAAATGAAAAAAGCAGCAAGTTTGAATTGTTTTACGGTTTATTGCAGATGCAAAGCTGCCGGTAAATAGCCTAATTGCTAATTATGTTCCAGCTAATTTAGGCTGACATGTTGTAGCCTATTTTTCATTAAGGCTATTGTTTCTGTTTTTGTTTCTACATTTGAAAATTTCTACTGTTAATAAACAGTTGTTCATTGTCTCCGTGTTTCAATAGAGAATTATTGATTTCCATGCGGACCAGAAATCCTACAAAGACAAACTTGCTTAGCCTTAGGGACAAAATTGGAATAAAGACAGACATATTAACTATGGAATCTATAAAGAATAGACTACTATATGAATTAACGCATTCACTATGATTATTTAGGAAACAATTAACCATTTTATAACATTCAAAGTTTTTTGTTATTTCATGGCGGTTACCGCTGCGTTAAGACTGATTTCACTAATTCATGCGGTAAGGAAAAAAGCAGTACCGACCCAGCTCTATTTCTTGCCTACAAGATTTAAAACATTTTTGCCGGGATAAGGATACCAATACCAAGATCGTATTATGTTAAAAAATAAAGAACCACTGTCACGATAACATTGGGTTCATAAAACAGTTTATATAGATAGAATCGTGAGTTTTAACACTTTAAAACAGCATATTGTGTGACCAGATTTATTAAAAATTCCACGGTAAAAAAACGCAATAAATGCAAATAAACAAAACCCCTTTTGGTGCTGAAGGAGCGATTCAGCCCAGAATCTGGCAGGTAAGTCTACAGGATAGTTAAGTTACATGCATTCCCAAATTATTACATTTCTTACAATATCATTTAGGAATCCTCACATCAGAATATTTCACTTTAAAAAGATACAAAATTTTCATTGTACGCTTAAAGCACAATTGAACTTTGGGAGAACTTTGGATTGTGTCGTTACCTGGCCATGATATGCAAATAGTGGCAAAATATGTTCATTAGTTGCTCTGTGCTCCCCTGGGTTGATAATACAGAATAAGGTATTTGTCGCTCTCCATTCACTTCTATAAGGCAGCTAAAACGGTCTCAAAATGACACTTCTAGCATGGAAACGAACACGAACGAAGTGGATTCTGTCAATACAAACAACCAGTCCTCTTACGCATTTCTTTGAGAAAATTAAATGGCCCTTTCCTGGCTTTTTCGTATTTAATTTGGAACGTAGATCCGGTATGTATGTTCTTGCGCCAGAAACCACTCAGTAGTCCAAATTTCCACAGAAGCAAGCGTTCCTGGAAGTAAACAAACTGACCTGCCGACATTTTGTTAGTCTTTTCTGGTAGCTTGCCAACAAGATAGAAAATAGCACTTTTATAAATAATTTTAATTACACAAAAGAAAAATATGTAAGAGGACTGGTTATTCTTTGTATTGACTAAATCTGCTTCGTTTGCGCATACATCGCATACATGCTAGAAGTGTCATTTTGAGAATGTTTTAGCTGCCCTATAGAAGTGAATGGAAAGAGAAGTTAAAAAGCTTGATGTAGTTACTTTTTCAAAAGCGTATGTCAACACAATTTTTACACGTAGAAGCTTTAGGACTAGACTAAAGTTGAATTGATGTCAGGAAAAGGTACATTTGACAAGTAGCCCATCTAAATGCTTACTTTTTTACTGTGATCTCCTCAGTCACTTCTTCATACCCTTTGCTTTATCACAGGATTGCGGCGTGTTGGAGAGCAACATGGAGTACATTGTGACCGTGGTCTTGTGCTGGGGAGGACAGGATAAGAAAGATCATGCGAGTTATATGATACAGAATCATTCAGCATCATTTCAGTGTCAGAAATAAACCTGCATTAACTGTTTCAGAGATGAGCAGCATGATCAGTGCTAGAAATAAACCTGCATTAACTGTTTCAGAGATGAGCAGCATGATCAGTGTCTGAAATAAACCTGCATTAACCGTTTCAGAGATGAGCAGCATGATCAGTGTCAGAAATAAACCTGCATTAACTGTTTCAGAGATGAGCAACATGATCAGTGTCAGAAATAAACCTGCATTAACTGTTTCAGAGATGAGCGGCATGATCAGTGTCAGAAATAAACCTGCATTAACTGTTTCAGAGATGAGCAGCATGATCAGTGTCTGAAATAAACCTGCATTAACCGTTTCAGAGATGAGCAGCATGATCAGTGTCAGAAATAAACCTGCATTAACTGTTTCAGAGATGAGCAACATGATCAGTGTCAGAAATAAACCTGCATTAACTGTTTCAGAGATGAGCGGCATGATCAGTGTCAGAAATAAACCTGCATTAACTGTTTCAGAGATGAGCAGCATGATCAGCTGACTAAGCTTGAGGAGTAATGCATGGCCCCATCTGCCCTTTATTATGTCATTTTACACATCATTATCCCACATCATTTCACACAACATCACAGATTAATCACACACAATATATCCCACATCACTTTACACAACATCATAACACACACCTCAATCTCACACAATATATATATATATATATATATATATATATACACTACTCACAAAAAGTTAGGGATATTTGGCTTTCGGGTGAAATTTATGGAAAATGTAAGTTCACGCTACAGTGATATTATACGTATCATGAAGGTAGGGCATTTAAGTAGAAGCATGCAATGGTGATTTCCTCATCTCAAACAATTTATTGAAACAAAAGCCAACAACAGTGGTGGGTATACCACAACAAAAATGTCAATGTCTCAATAACTTGTCATGTGCCCTTGAGCATCAATTACAGCTTGACAACGACGTCTCATGCTGTTCACAAGTCGACTTATTGTCTGCTGAGGCATGGCATCCCACTCTTCTTGAAGGGCGGCCCTCAGGTCATTGAGGTTCTGGGGTACAGAGTTACGAGCCTCTACACGGTGAGTCAGCTGATCCCATAGGTTTTCTATGGGATTCAGGTCTGGAGAAAGTGCAGGCCACTCCATTTGAGGTACCCCAGTCTCCAGCAGCCTTTCCCTAATGATGCGACCTCGATGAGCTGGAGCACTGTCGTCCATGAAGATGAAATTAGGCCTGTGTTGTTCATGCAGGGGCACAATGACTGGATTAATGATGTTATTCAGGTAGTATGGGCTTGTCACTGTACCATTCACAAAGTGTAGGGCAGTTCTGTATTGACTAGACACACCTGCCCACACTGTAACACCGCCACCACCAAAGGGTCGTCTGGTGACAACAGTGGCTGATGCATAGCGCTCTCCTTGACATCTCCAACATCGTTGGCGGCCATCATTTCTGCTCAACGTGAATCGACTTTCATCAGAGAACAGCACTGAGGCCCACTGGTCCCTCGTCCAGCGTAAATGCTCCCTGGCCCATGCAAGACGATGACGCCTGTGCCTGGTGGTGTGGTCAGGTACCCTTGCAGGTCGTCTAGCACGCAGACCACGCTGATGTAAACGGTTTCGAATGGTCTGACGTGACACTTGGGTGCCTCTCACCTCCCTTAAATGTGCCTGGAGTTGAGTGGCATTCATCATCCGGTTCCGCAGGGCACTGTTCACAATGAAGCAGTCATCAGTGTGGGATGTGGCCAAAGGACGTCCACTTCTATGCCTTTCTGTGACTCTTCCAGTCTCTCTGTATCTCTGTTGCAACCTGCTGATGACACTCTGTGACACTCTAAGCTCAGTGGCCACTTCCCTCTGAGAACATCCTGTTTGAAGCCTCGCAATGGCGAGGTACTGTTGATCAATTGTTAGGTGTCGTCTTGGTCTCATGATGTCAAAATGTGAACAGCATGATGAAGAGGACTGTTTAAATACCAATTCTAATTGAACCAGGAAATTTATTGGTCGATTCATGGATCAAACACCTGTTGTGAATTTTGCCGTTCAGCTCCTTGTTAGAGAACAGCAAGTTGTGCAAAAAGTACTGAAACATTGAATAGTTGGACATGTGCATTCAAAAGTTTAGAGAAGGTCAAATTAATTTCACCTGTAAAGGTTATAGTGCATTTTAGGTTCATCCTGAAATTTCACCCGAAAGCCGAATATCCCTAACTTTTTGTGAGTAGTGTATATATATATACACACACACACACACAAACTGCTGTTTGTAAGATAAACATATTGGGTACATGTTGATAAGCAATGGATGTAACACACAGTATAGAACTCATTCTGTATGAGGGAAAGAGATGTTAAAAAGCAAATGTTCTGTAGATTTTTTTGTAAGAAACAATGAGCATGGATGTAATACAGTATCAAATGTTATACAATATGTTCACATACAATCCATTTATACAGCTGGGTATTCACTGAAGCAGGTTAAAGTTCCTCAACCTGAAGAGTATAACAGAAGTGACTCGCTGGGAATCGAACCCACATCCATCCAGTTCCAAGCCCAGTTTCCCAATCATTATTCTACAGTTCACACCTTCACCACAAGAGGGAGCTCAACACAAACGGGGCTAAAGACACCCTGCTTGTCGGCTTAAAGCATTCCAATAAATATTAATAGTAAGTACATTGAAACGTTTTCACCAATCTCATTTTAGAATGCTTCGAATTTCTAGATGAAATAAAGGCTGGACACAAAGAATGTATCCTGCTAGGAAGTCTGGAATGGGCTCACATTAAAGAAGTGTGATATGTACTAGGCTTGGGACGATGGTCGATGGAATCGACTATTGACAATGGTTGAACCCATCGTCGATGGCTATCTTTGTCGATGCCTGGACGATTTTTATTTTTTTAATTCTTAAAATAAAAATTTCGCCTCTCATTCTGTGTTTTTAATAAATTCTACCATGCATTTACAATGTAACGTGTTGTCTGCGTCTTTGAAATGTGATCGCCTATGCAGCGCAACAGCGCCATAAATTTCCTGGATTGAGAAAAATCACGCTGATAGCCTATCTTCTGTTAGACCACAGTGCAACTAACTATATAATTTCATTCAGGTCTAATTAAAGAAATTATACTTCGTATTCAATAGTGCTATTGATAAACTATTGTTAGAACGGAGTGTAGGCTTAGGCTACGGAGGGGTGAGCTGTAGCCATATAGCCTATCCCTCAACAGCCTTTTTATTCTACCAGCACAACAATCTTAACGGTGTCGGACTCGGGGCATGGAAACAAATATAGCACAATATTGTACAATCTGACTGTAGACTAATGAAAGATGTGATCAGAGAAATAAACTAGATTGGATGAAAAGGTGGCAGCTACATTCCTATATTGATACACGGAACGTCTTCGTCACTCAAGCGAAACATTGAAACGATTTAGGAGTTGCTATAATCTCTTGATCATCTCAGTTTAAGGGTTGATAGTGGGGACAGCCATCTCCCAATAGGAATTTATACTCCCAAGAGTATAAGTGTTGATTTTGGATAAATGTAACTATTATTACTGCAATTTATATGTTGGATTATATTCAAACATAACATGATCTAATGAATTATATAGCATTGAAATATTGTATTGGTCAATTTCTTAGAGGGACATTTTGTAGAACGGCCCATACAATAGAAATAAAAACACTTCCTATTTTTAAACCAAGTAGTTTCCCCGGGTGGGGAGTGCACCGTTCCTGGATGTACTGCAATACCAGGTCGATGCGTGGAGTGGACGGAGCAAGCCCCTATTCCATCTCCCTGTTCCAAAAATCAATTTAATATATGGTCCCCAGATAGGGGACGTATCAGATATTAAACTGATAAGAACAGATACTACACTTGATCTTAGCCAAAAGGCCGAGAAGCGATACCTGACGACGGCTTGAGTCGGGCGAGCCCATGTGGGAAACACAATGTACAGTGACGGGATGGAAGATTTGGGCTCCATGTAACAAACCCGACAATTGAACAATGTTAAATTAGATAGTATAGTAAGGAATTCAGAGCTCGATTGTGTCTATATGTGCATTTTTTTTATTGTTTGGTCATTTGGTAAAGATCCCATGATGCATCCGAGGGTGCATTAAAAAAATTATTTCCACCAATCACCCCCGTTGGTGTTACTGTAGTTTTTTCATGCGTCGTTCCAGTAGCCCAACTACGGCAGAGGAGGAGGCACAAACCGCACTGAGGCGCTCCTACTTTGCTGCTGCTGCTGCTTCTAATTTAGCACATTCCGCAGGTTTAATTGTCGTGCGTGATTTAATGAAGTTTTTTTAAATGTTCGACGGGCATTAAAATATCATTCTAGCAGATAGTCTCCACGACACACACAAATGTATTAAACGTCGATATGTGGTATAACCTTAGATACATGTTATGATCTGGCCTAAGAGTTTACTATTTTTCTCAATTGACCGTTAATAGAGATGTAATGCAGGATTCCTCACGCTTTTTGTTGACAGTTTGCAATGTCAACATTGTCTCCACGTGGATTATTATTATTTTTATTTTTTTTGGCGCCTGCTTTTCAATTGCTCCCTGCCAACGATTTTCTACCAGAAGCAATCATTTTGCATTGAAGAGAGGATGTGTAACGTTGTATGACGCGTGGGGAACATTTTCGGTGTGACGACAACATGGAGTAGACACTCCAATCTCTGCATTTCTAGACACTGATTACGGAGATACGCCCGAATCGCCCATTATCATTACAGACGTCCTGTGATAATTACTTTCCAGACATTGTCTGTCCTGAAAACTTATCCCGTCCGTATAGGTTCTTAAGACGGCTAACGTCACCGTGCCACAAGAGTGCGCTACTACACCACAACAACAGAGCTCAGAAAAGCAGACATCTCCACAATCACTTTACCACATAGCCAGCAAGCCAGCTAAATACAAATAGGATGCTGTCAATAATAGGTTATACGGGACCCGGATTATTTTTATACTAAACCAGCTAATTAATAATAGGCAAGTCGTCCAGCTTTTCAACAGAAGTAACGTTACACGTGCAGAGAACAGCATCCGTCAGCTTACCTTGACTCAGTAGAGCTGCAATCGCCCTGATGTTTAACTGAATCTCAGCAGCCTCTCCTTCCATTCATCGCAAAATTTTCGTGTAAGGTCCTTCTCGAATGGGAGCTGAATCAGCTGGGCTTTCCGTGTATACAACATGCTTCTTCTGTGTTGGCTGAATACATTGGTCAGTGTGGAGAACGAGATCTCGCACATTGCCGTCGATGCCCGCATGTATTACGAGCTAGCTATAACTTTGGCGCAAACAATAAAGACGAGCTATCTTTTTGAACCTATCCGTGGTCCGATAGCATTTGTGCTACCCTACATAGCATTAATGCGAGTGTAGAACTAGCTAATAATGTTTATTTACAGGCCAATTAAACAAATACATTGGAAATTATCGAACCACTTGTAGATTACTGGCTAACAGAGCGGATAATCGACCCAGTTCAGTGCTAGGTGCTAGTAGCTAGCGAGACGTAGTCAAGCAACTGACCCGGAAGTAATAAAAATTATACGCTGGGAAAAATTGTACGCTACACCGGTTAGTCAGCGCGCCTGGCGGGCAATATTTTTAATAGTCAATACTGACATTGGATATTACGGTCCTTCTCAAAGCTAGGCTACAAGATCTCCAATATTATTTTACACACGTATTTACCATTGCAAGCAAAACAAAAACGAAAAAAATGTAAAAAATTTAAAAAAATTAAACTTTAAAATACTATGTAGATTTACGGAGACAACTAGGTGTTCACTGACGTACACCAGCAATGCACCCCTATAGCTCCGGGCCTGGAACAAATTCATATTTAATGTTAATATGTAATTAAATACGTTAGCTTGCCAAAATGTGAACACAGCAACAAAAAAAAAGTAACATCTTTATGCCACCTTCAATTCCAAATTAAACCTTACATTGCTGTATTAAAAAAAGGTTCCTTGACAGTGAAGTAATTTTCCATTTTAAAGTTTGTGGAAAACAGAAGCCAACGTTAGACCTATTCGGACATTTCTTTCAAATGATGTTAGATAGCTCACTAAATTCATGGCTACATCCAAAATGGAGGCCTGCACACAGATAGGCCTGGCTACCAGCGAAGAGTAACAATTAAAATAAGTTTGTACTGAGCACAGGGGATTTCCTGCAACCTTCAGTGAGGCTTGTCAAAATATATTATATATTATATATAAATTAATATTATATATGAATAAAACATTTTCAATAACCTTTTCAATAAATAAAAATACTGACGAGGAACCAAGCAAGAACCAAGCAAGCTCCGTCCGTATAGTAATAGTGTTTGTTATGCTGGAATATAAAAGGGAGCGTTCAATCAACTCGCAGCGACATCATGGAATTGACAACTTATGAGTTAATTCACAACAGTAAAACATTTATAAAAAATGAAATATCACTGAAAAATAAATAAGCCAGACTGCGTAACTAAAGCAGCGCATCTCTTTCCAGCGCTTTCTATGGAACGGCAGAGGGCCGTATTCAGAAGGCATCTACTGTGATGTAACATTCAGGGCTGGGTTATTAACCCAAAGCCCTTCTCAAGCACCACCCTTTTCAACACAAGCCCCAAAATAAAATGGTTACTGTTCTTGAACCCTTTTGACTACAGGCATAATCCTGGTCTCTTCTGTAAGGCAACCCTTAGGAGTTTGTTTTCCAAGAGTCAGAATTACTCGAAGAAGTATTACTGACACAAAGGAAACTCAAACGGTGGAAGTGCAATTGTTTTTCACGCTAGGGCTGGGACGTTTACCGAAATACCGCGGTATTAGAGTCACGTCATGCTCACTGAAGAGCTGAGCTGGTCACCGCATTACCGCCTGGTTTTTTGTCTGTCAAAATTTTTGCTTTTGAAAGTTATGTGATCTTAAATAAACCATTATCATAGTCTACAAGGCCCCCATTGTCTTCGTGGCACCACATCATTTTAAACAATTAGGCAATTGCGCCGAACCCTATAGTCTACAAATCTGCAAAGCTAACGTCCTGAGTGGGGGAGGGGACGCACTGTCTGGGACAGTTCATTATTCATAGGGGGATTCATTTTGAGTGTGTTGCTTTGTGCAGTTTTTATAGGCTTGAGTAGGCTATAGGCTACTTGTGATAGGTTACAACAGCATAGGCTATACATAAACAAGATAAGGGGGTAAAAAGTGAATGGAGAGCAACAAATACCCTATTCTGGATTATCACCCCAGGGGAGCACAGAGCAACTAATGAACATATTTCACCACCATTTGGACTCATATCATGGCCATGTAACTACACAACCCAAAGTTCCACCAAAGTTCAATTTTGTTTCAAGGGTGAAAGTATTTACAAGTGACTTGATGCTATTTATTATCTAAAAAGCTTGATGTAGCTACTTTTTCAAAAGCGTATGTGAACACATTTATTTTTACACGTACAAGCTTTAGGATTCTTGCATACAGACTAACGATTATCAAACAAGTTGAGTTGATGTTCAGGAAAAGTAACATTTGACAAGTAACCCATCTAAATGCTTACTTTTTTAATGTCATGTTCTGTTGATTTTTTGTAAGAAACAATGATTATGGATGTAATACAATATCAAATGTTATACAATATGTTCACATACAATCCATTTATACAGCTGGGTATTCACTGAAGCTGGGTATTCACTGAAGCAGGTTAAAGTTCCTCAACCTGAAGAGTATAACAGCAGTGCCTCAGCTGGGAATCGAACCCACATCCATCCAGTTCCAAGCCCAGTTTCCCAATCATTATTCTACAGTTCACACTTTCACCACAAGAGGGAGCTCAACACAAACGGGGCTAAAGACACCCTGCATGTCGGCTTAAAGCATTCCAATAAATATTAATAGTAAGTACATTGAAACGTTTTCAGCCATCTCATTTTAGAATGCTTCGAATTTCTAGATGAAATAAAGGCTGGACACAAAGAATGTATCCTGCTAGGAAGACTGGAATGGGCTCACATTAAAGAAGTGTGATATGTACAGAATACTATGTCCATGGTTCCTGAAGTACCCACTCACACCTCATCCATCCATATAATAAACACAGAAGCAGCGTTTCCAATTACAAACCACGTGTAAATATACATGCAAGAACATCTCCTACTTTCAAACCACACGTTTTCCCCAGGTGGGGAGTGCACCGTTCCTGGATGTACTGCAATACCAGGTCGATGCGTGGAGTGGACGGAGCAAGCCCCTATTCCATCTCCCTGTTCCAAAAATCAATTTAATATATGGTCCCCAGATAGGGGACGTATCAGATATTAAACTGATAAGAACAGATACTACACTTGATCTTAGCCAAAAGGCCGAGAAGCGATACTGAACGACGGCTTGAGTCAGGAGAGTCTATGTGGGAAACACAATGTACGGTGACGGCATGGAAAATTTGCGCTACATTTCGTAGCACCCCCGACAATTGAATACTGTTAAATAAGACGTTATAACTAATTAAAAATATACATAACCTAGCTATATGAATTAAGTATTTCAGCATTTTTGAAAGATCCCATAATGCATTGGAAGGTACAGTAAAAATATTTCCACCAATCAGACCCCGTTTGTGTTGTTAGGCTTTTAAACGTCACTCCAGGAAACTACGGCAGAGGAAGAGGGACAGACGGCACGAACCGCGGTGACGGGCTCCTGCATATCTCGATGATTCTGATACTGATTCTAAGTTTCCGCGTTCAGCAGGTTTAATGTCCTCGAGTGATTAAAATCACAATAACGTATTCAAATTATTTACGGTTCTGTTCGCCAATTCCACAAGCATGCTAACGCTACTGTTCTGCAATGTATTGCATCGGTAGTCTACGTAGCCAGCCAACGGTACCCAATGCAGCCCCTGAACAGATTCAAAAACTCAAATGCAGCTAATTTCACATTTTCACCACAGAAAAATAACCAATGTTCGGGCTTAATTGTTGCACAACATTAAGCAATTTAATTGTAGAGAATATAAACACGAAGTCAGCAAACTGGCATAGACTGATCGGTAACTTTCACCGGTAATAACAGTAGGCTAGGCTACACCAACAACTTCTATCTTGCCTTAATGCAGCGACTTCATATTTAGCTGAGCCTATGTTCCCGGACTCTGCTGTTTGGAATACATTTCTAAACCGCATGCAACAGAGCAGACCGGATCTAAAAATAGGCCTACACATTTTTAGGATAATTCAAGAATACATCCTAGAAATAGATTAATTAATTCTCCATGTAAATCACATATTTCCCCAAAATGGTATTGCGTCCGATTCGACTCATTTAAGTTGTGTTTATTGGTCTGACAAAATCACTTATAACCAGGAAACAGTCACATAAGGGACAGAAAGACATTTCAGATAGCCTATAAAAACCAGGACTTCACAGAAAAATAACAATCACAAAAACCGCAACATTCAAATAAAAAAACAACCATAAAATGGACAACCATTCATTAGCCTACTAAACATATTCAAATCAAACATCTTTTTAAACACAATACCTTTTTAAAAAATCCTGCTATAAATGCAATAAACAACGCATTTAAACAAAAAAAAACACCATTCAAAACTCAAGTTTAATGGTGTATGGAATGCAGTAGGCTACGCAAGGATCTTTGGGTAATGGAAGAGGCGAGTGTTATTAATGTAAAGTAATGTCACGCCTACATCTTCGAAACTAATGGCAGACCTATATATATATATATATATATATATATATAAGAAAATAATTAAACCATAGACTAAATGTACATATACTGTACAACCATAGACTAAATATACAGTTGAAGTCGGATGTTTACATACACTTAGGTTGAAGTCATTAAAACTAATTTTTAACCACTCCACAGATTTCAAAACTATAACTATAACTATAACGATGGAAAATTTCTCACGCGTCCACACTACAACTTTTTATCGTTCCTAATTTCCCGCGAATTAAAACAACGCAAAAATGGATAACGAAGAGCTGACAGACATCGTCCTCATTTACGCTTTAGGCATAAATAGGCATCGAAAAAAAAAAGCTGGGACAGTATGTAAAATGCACATACAAGCTTTATAAATATACAATAATTCTGAATTTGATATTCACATTTTGGAATGTGTTGCAGCAGGCATCAAATTCAGAATTATTGTATAGCCTATTTAAAAAGTTGATATGGTAAAACATTAAATATATTTTCTTTGTACTGTTTTCAATTAAATGTATGTAAAAGAGAATTTACAAATCACTGTTTTCTGCTTTTATGTGCATTTTGCATACTGTCCCAACTTTTTGGGAATTGGGGTTTGTAGCCTACATTAAAAATTTGCATTGAATAGTACATGTTCTAAATACACGTTTTGAACGACTTGCTTTCTCGTAACAACAACTTGGAATCGTTTAACACCACGATCACTGAATAGATGATGCGTCCCAATACTCGAAAAACCTCCTTTCCTCCACTCGTCTCCTACCCAGAAGTGTGCAAAACAGTCTATACGATATACAATGTAGACTAACTTTTTATTAACATTGTTCAATTTTAATTGACTTTTTATATGCCTCTGTATTTTGTTTTGTATTGTTGTAAAGCACTTTGGGCTGCATTTTATGTATGGAAGGTGCTATACAAATAAAGTTTATTATTATTATTATTATTATTATTGCGTGACATTGCGGTTTGCGTCGAGACATTAATTAATATGCAAGTAATACGTAATCAGCAACATTTGATTAGGACAGAAAGATCTGTTTTCGGGGCATGGTTTCGAGGAGGTGGTAGTAGAAGAAAGGAGGATGCCTTTTTCGAGTATTGAGACGCACACGGTATTTCCAAGTTGGAAACTTTGTAGTTCGTAAGTTATTTACCATCTCTCCCACATGACGTGAACGCAGCATCAGTCTGGTGCATGACTCGTCCTCACTGACAGACAGCGAATCCCTCAATCTCATCTCTCAACTGCCAAGCTAGATGCATATAACCTACAGCCATTGCACAGCTCATACTTTTCCCCACACACACCCTCACACTCCTACTAGCTAGCAGTTAGCTAACGTTAGCTAGTTCGTTCGCTGCTGTGGATTTGTCACAGGTAACGTTACTTACCACTCAAGCCAAACTTCTCCCCAATCGCTGCCCAGATGTCCTCCTTTCATCTTCTTTTGTTTGTAGTCTGGGTGATTTAGATTATACAACACTGGGTTCTTCTCCACTGCTTGTATTAGTTGCTCCTCCATAACGAACAGACAAACTAGTCTTGTCCCGCGCTTTTTTAAACTTCAACAGAATGTGATTTTTGATTGGCTGGAAATTGTCTATCGTTTTACAGCGTCATGAAAAATCGCTCTGGGAGTGATCACAACGATAGGAATATTTATCGTTCTGGCTGGTTTTATAGTTGTCGTTGTAGTGTGGACACATCCATTCACTGTAGCCTAGGCTATTTGAAAAACAATAAAAGCAATATTCACTGGACAAGGTTTTGAACTTTTTTCAGTCACAAACCATTCTATTTACTTACAGGCTGTATTCCTAGATAAACAGAGCTGTATTGTAATGACATCTGAAGCGCATTTTCAAAACTCAAATGTCCGTCTATTGCAGTGCGCGACTTTTCCATTGAATGACAATTCACGCATTAGGTGCAAATGACAATTCGCGCATTAGGCTTGATATAGGTGTTATCAGTTCCTTTTTAATGGATAGCCATTGTGCCGTACCATCGCACATCGCCTGGATGTTGATGGAGTGGGCTGAGAGCAATGTAATGTGGCATCGTTTCCCTTCGCTGAGGGAAAGGTACTATGTGGACCTATGGAACCTTTTATTATGCATTTTTGATATAGCCTACACAATAATAATATTTCACATTGTGATCTAGATATTTTAGTCATGCTTGTGCGCGCCCCTGTGTGTAGCAGACAGGAGGGTACACGCGTTGTGTACACGCGTTGTGCACACGCCTATGTAGACGCACTTATATGCGCAGTTAAAATAACATGTAAACAACTGTGACATGACTTTAGACCAGGTTAGTGGTGGTTCTAGCGCAAGCGCTTTCTGCTGGCTCAAGATAGCAATATGCCAAAAAGAATCCTGGCCACTCCTCATCTTAAGACCAACACGCCCAGTTCACTTGTAATGGGCGCAAGAATACATGCTAGTTAAATGACGTGAACGCAAGGCGTTATTATGAACCATGCGCCGGGTGTAAGATAGAAAAGACACTTGCGTTTGGGTTAGCGCCACGTGTAAGATAGGGCCCTTGATATCTTATTTTCTGGTACTCTTACAAGCAATACTATAACATCTCTGCATTTGAATGGATGTCTATGGGAATTGGGACTAGACTTAAGTCATCAAGGGTCTGAGGTATCAAACAAGCCTCAAACCATCACTCTGCTGCCAGATATGCAGTAGATATGGATGGATCACTTTAAGGGTTGTTTCTCCTGACAAATTTTCCTATTGAACTCTATGGAAAAATAAGTCAGGAGAAGAAACCCTTCAAGTTATCCATCCATATCTACTGTATTTTTGGCAGCAGAGTGATGATTTAAGGCTTGTTTGATACATCAGACCCTTGATGACTTAGAGCCATTTAGCCAACCATGTGGTTCCATACTGTTCCAGTGTAATTTACAGCTAAATCTAGTCCCACCACCCAATTCCCATAGAGATCCATTCAAATGCAGAGACATCATAGTATCGCTTGTAAGAGTACCATAAAATAAGATAGTGTTTCCCATTAATTACCTAGACTGTGGCGGCCCACCATAGTCTAATTTGTTCCGCCACAGTTTCATAATGAACCGAAAATATTTTTACACTTCTCATAATAACATAAAAGATCTCTAATGTTGTGTTTTGCGCCGTTGCTTCAGCAAAGCATCTCGCGCGCACGCACGCACGCACGCACACACACACACTGGAACATTCCTGGCTGCATCCGAGACACCAACTGGCATTTTGAGGACACAACATTGTTTGAGGTAAGTAACGTTAACTAACGTTATAGTATCCACTGCAGTTATCCACTAGTCCAAACACAATTTTATCATTATCAATGTACGACAGCAAACATATAACGTTACTTCAGAAGTTATCATTGATAATTAATGTTAGTCTAACGTTAGCTAAGTTAGGTAACGTTAACGTTAGCTAACAACGTTAGCTGTCAGTCTCCTCGCTTATGACTGACATATCAGGCTGCCTGTCGTGAAAAACAATGTATAACGTATGTAACGTTATATCTAGCTAGCTAACGTTATTATCTAACGTTAACGTTATTAACAGCAGCTCTGACAACGTAACTACTAGCTAGCTAGCTAATGTTAACTAACATGAACGATACCCTAGCTAGATAGCTGACGACCTGACGTTAGCAAGATGGAGAAATAGTTGTTGTAACGGGAGTGCGTTTACATGACCATGAGAAACCCGATTATTGGGAATTGTCGGTTTATGCCAATAATACAAAACTTAATAATCGCATTATTACCATTATCGGGTTATGATCGGCGTATTAGTGTGCATGTAAACGCACTCAGTGGGTACGTTTACATGCACACTAATACACCGATCTGAACCCGGTTATGGCAATACTGAAAATAGTCATGTAAACTGAAATAGTCATGTTACTGAAATAGTCATGTAAACACCTTTATCCGATAATGTAAGGTCATAATCCGTGTTTTCGAAACCCGATTAACACCCCTGGTTTTTTGGCCAAACTTTCGATTTTTTGGAGCATGTAAACACCTTTCTCCGGTTTCTTTCGGCTTTTCAAAACTACGCATGTCAGGCAGAAGAGGCGGTGTAACGTCAAAATGATTCCACCCGTCAACATTTGCTATGCCTGGGGTTCCTTCAGCATCTCACTTCCAGAATTTTATTATTAAATTTGCATTTCACCAGTGAAAATATATTGTTCACTGTTACGTGCTTGTGTTTGTACTAGCTAGTTTGTGGCTAGCACATTAAATAACTGACATTTTCGGTAAATTCGCCAGATTTAGAGATCGGTAAAGCTAGCTAGTACAATAATATAAATCAACCACTACTAGCAATTAGCTATAAATAAGTAGCTATAATAATTACTAGCTAGCTATAATAATAATAATAGCCTACTAACGTAAATTTTTGAAGGGCGGATCATTTTTCAATCATCAATCAATCAATATTTATTTATATAGCGCATTTCACAACAAGTTGTCACAATGCACTTCACAGCAAAACAGCAAAACCCAGCCTAAACTCCCCACAAGAGCAAGCCAAAGGCAACAGTGGCAAGGAAAAACTCCCTGGTGTAACTAGGAAGAAACCTTGGAAGGAACCAGACTCAATGGGGGAACCCATCCTCCTCTGGTCGGCTCAGGGTCTGGGGCTTAAGGACCAACATGGTCAAAACAGCCAATGTCCATGATAATATAATTTGCAGCAGCTAGATGACAGTCCAGATGTGGCGGCAGTGATGGTGGGGAACCGGGCGCCGATGGCGGCGGGAGCAGCTGGCAGCGGTGGTAAGGAGGGAGGGGCAAGCGGCAACGGACAGGAAGCCGGACAGCAACTCTCGAGATGCGGGGCATTTTGTCCTTACAACGGGAAGCAGTTAGTAGCTACGTTTTCCACAGAGCTGATTATGGAATCATGTAAACGCGACTTTTGGAGTAATCACATTTCTTATGTCCATGTGAACGCAATAAGTTAAATACTGGCTTAAGATGATCGTTTCCAGTAATCGGATATTGCTGTGCATGTAAACGTACCCAGTGTAACAGCCTAGCTAACGTTACGGGTATCGCTAACGTTAACGTTAAATTATTTTCAGCATCTGAGGAGCAAGTTGGCTCATCATGTAACGTTGGGCTATTTGTAATGTTAAATCAAGTTGAAGTAACGCTACTGTTTTAAGCGTAATGTTTGTACCCTTGATTTTCAGATCATGAGCATTTTTAAATATTTCAAGAAGAGAGAAGTCCACCACCAGATGAGGAAGAAACAGCTACAGAGGTAGCTAGCCAAGATAGCTAGCATAGTTAGATGGCAAGTCAATAGCCAAACAGATTATTCATAGGTTTTTGTCAAGAAATAAACTGGAGTAACAGTGGAATTTTAACGTTACTTGTTTCTTTGTAGCAGGAGAAAGCTTCCAAACTTTTAACACATCACACTTACATGATAAACTGCATAATCTTCTTAACTAAAAGAAGAGTACAAACGTTGTGCTCCAAATGCACCTTTTATTTTCATTAATTTGACTAATTGTAGTTACCTTCATTTTCAGGTCAAATCAGACCTTCGTAACACGCTGCAAGGGGAGCACCTGGCTTCCTGCCTGAGGGTCTCCATCAATGGGCTGAGCCCAGAGGAATTAAATTACAGAAGGGCATTAGAACTGTTTTTCTCAAAGCCCAGGAAAATTAAATGTCCAAATTCAGGCTGCAAAGTTTGCCAATAGGGATGTAGGGAGAATTATCAATACCATGTCCTCTACCTATAATAGATAATAAATCTGTATTAAGACAGCAAAGGGTCACTTATTTTCACATATGATGTGTGTGCCCTCGTCATCCAGTATGTTTTATTTTCTTAAAAATAAACCAGTTCAACACAGGTAACCACTTTTGCTTCATTTCTTTGATGGCTCAAATGTATGCTCTAGTCGATTTTTGTGTTTTGACCATTGTGAACTGCGTTAAACTCCGCTTTGTGGGTGTGACTTTTTTGCCGTGTCATCACCATATCTATACAACCAATGTGTTTATGATTAAATTGTTTACTAGAGCACAAAATTGTTTACAAGAGCACAAAGTTCTTCATAGATCTAGCCTCTTAATTTTGCTCTCAAAGTGCACTAGATTGATGCATTTAACTTTAAAATGTACAAAATTTTCTTCCAGGGGAGCATGCCCCCGGACCCCCCTAGAGGGTCCGAGGTCCACCCACCACAGTCTCACAAAATCCTGTGGGAAACACTGAGATATCAAGAGTCTTTTGATGTTGTTGGGTCACAGACATCAGGAAGTCATGGCATGCAAAGGATATGCGACCAAATATAAAAAATTTAAAGGCATAGACAACTTAGTGTATGTAAATTTCAGACCCACTGGAATTGTGATATAGTGAATTAAAAGTGAAATAATCGGTCTGTAAACAATTGTTGGAAAAATTATCACAGCCCGCTTGGAGTTTGCCAAAAGGCACCTAGAGTACTCTCAAACCATGAGAATCAAGATTCTCTGGTCTGATGAAACCAAAATGGAACTTTTTGGCCTGAATACCAAGCGTCACGTCTGGAGGAAACCAGGCACCGCTCATCACCTGGCTAATATCATCCCTACAGTGAAGCATGCCGGTGGCAACATCATGATGTGGGGATGTTTTTCAGCAGCGGGAACGGGGCGACTAGTCCTGATAGAGGGAAAGATGAATGCAGCTAAGTACACCGAGATCCTTGAAGAAAACCTGCTCCAGAGCGCTCTGGACCTCAGACTGGGGCGAAGGTTTACCTTCCAACATGACAACGACCTGAAGCACACAGCCAAGAGAACAAAGGAGTGGCTTCGGAGAAAGTCTGTGCATGTCCTTGAGTGGCCCAGCCAGAGCCCAGACCTGAATCCAATTGAACATCTGTGGAAAGAGCTGAAAATGGCTGTGTACCGACGCTCCCCATCCAACCTGACAGAGCTTGCAAGGATATGCCAAGAGGAATGGGCAAAAATGTCCAGAAACAATTGTGCCAAGCTCGTAGCTTCTTTCCCAAGACGCCTTGAAGCTGTAATCCCTGCCAAAGGTGCAGCAACCAAGTATTAGGCTAAGGGTGTGTACAGATATGTAACCCCTAAATAACCTATTTTTGTCAGTAAAATAAAATTACATATTTTCTAAAAACCTGTTTTCACTTTGTCATTATTGGCTATTGTGTGTAGATGTTTGAGGCAAATAATGAACTCAATCTATTGTAGTATAAGTCTGTAACGTAATAAAACGTGGAGAAGGTGAAAGGGGTGTGCAGACTTTCCGGCTTGACTGTATACAGCAGCACAAGGGCTGTGTTTTAAAGGACTGCAGGTCTACATATACAGCAGCACAAGGGCTGTGTTTTAAAGGACTGCAGGTCTACATATACAGCAGCACAAGGGCTAGATTATTTGCAGAATAGTGTAAAGAAAACCATCTCAGACTGAACACTGAAATCTGAAAGCCTCCGGGGCAGTGCTGAACAGATCACGTTTTTACCGAAAGGTAGGGTACCAACATACCAATTAAGCCCATCAAAGTCTGTTTGTAGACATTTTTTATATATATCATCAAAATCTATTTGTTAACACTAGTGCTCTCATTTGAAGTTTCATGAATTAATTCATAGCTTTTTTTTTTTAATTTAATTTGACCAAGATACAGTTGAAGTAGGAAGTCGGATGTAAATTACACTGGAATAGTATGGAACCACATGGTTGGCTAAATGGCTCCAAGTCATCAAGGGTCTGACGTATCAAACAAGCCTTAAATCTTCACTCTGCTGCCTGAAATACAGTAGATATGGATGGATAACTTGAAGGGTTCCTTCGCCGGACTTATACCATAGAGTTCAATAGAAATATGTGTCAGGAGAAACAACCCTTAAAGTGATCCATCCATCTCTACTGTATATTTGGCAGCAGAGTGATGGTTTGAGGCTTGTTTGATACCTCAGACCCTTGATGACTTACAGCCATTTTACCAATCATGTATTCCATACTGTTCCAGCATAATTTACAGCTAAATCTAGTCCCACCCCCCAATTCCCAGAGATCCATTCAAATGCAGAGACGCTATAGTATGTAATGGCAACATGTAGTCCAGCTGTCTCTCGTGTTCGTGTTTGTTAATTTGAATGTATTTTGTTGTGTCGGGCTTTTGTCTTTTGTTTTTTTTCATGCGCTGTGTGTCTGTTGTGGGACGGGGAAGCGGGCTGGAGATTTTTCATGGCACTCCTGCTGCTCGTTTTTATAATATTGACGAATTGTCTAGTCGATATCATTTTGTTTGTGGTCGTCACCATGGAGACGCATTCGCAACATATGCTTGGGAATATCCGTTGGATCTGCAGCAACAAAGTTTACCATCGCTCTTCACCGGAGTTGAAGATGTCGGGACTGATCCGGGAGTTCAAGAAATCATCAAAATGCAACCAGGGAAGGAGAAGATAATGTGGGGGAGGAGTGAGGCGATAACTGTGAAGGGTGATGCAGTTCGGTGGATCCGTTTCGACAGTGTACAGAGACCGCAACACTGCGTGTATGGAGGAAAGTCGTGGAGGCGGAGTTTGTGTGTTGGATTGCTTAATGCCACTGGACATCTCGGGACAGCGGGGGCTATTTTTATCATGGCTCTATTCCATTTTAATTCACTTGATTAATGAAATGATTCTATTGAATGCCTTTATTTAACATGTTTGTTTGTGTGCTGTGGGTCTGCCCCACTGTCTGTCTTTTTGTTGTTGCTGGGGCTACAAATTAAGTTCCCAAATGGGAAAATTAAAATTATTCTATACATTTATAAAATAATGATATGGGATGTACTGTATATTATATTATATATACACTACTCACAAAAAGTTAGGGATATTCGGCTTTCGAGTGAAATTTCAGGATGAACCTAAAATGCACTATAACCTTTACATGTGAAATTAATTTGACCTTCTCTAAACTTTTGAATGCACATGTCCAACTATTCAATGTTTCAGTACTTTTTGCACAACTTGCTGTTCTCTAACAAGGAGCTGAACGGCAAAATTCACAACAGGTGTTTGATCCATGAATCGACCAATAAATTTCCTGGTTCAATTAGAATTGGTATTTAAACAGTCCTCTTCATCATGCTGTTCACATTTTGACATCATGAGACCAAGACGACACCTAACAATTGATCAACAGTACCTCGCCATTGCGAGGCTTCAAACAGGATGTTCTCAGAGGGAAGTGGCCACTGAGCTTAGAGTGTCACAGAGTGTCATCAGCAGGTTGCAACAGAGATACAGAGAGACTGGAAGAGTCACAGAAAGGCATAGAAGTGGACGTCCTTTGGCCACATCCCACACTGATGACCGCTTCATTGTGAACAGTGCCCTGCGGAACCGGATGATGAATGCCACTCAACTCCAGGCACATTTAAGGGAGGTGAGAGGCACCCAAGTGTCACGTCAGACCATTCGAAACCGTTTACATCAGCGTGGTCTGCGTGCTAGACGACCTGCAAGGGTACCCGACCACACCACCAGGCACAGGCGTCATCGTCTTGCATGGGCCAGGGAGCATTTACGCTGGACGAGGGACCAGTGGGCCTCAGTGCTGTTCTCTGATGAAAGTCGATTCACGTTGAGCAGAAATGATGGCCGCCAACGATGTTGGAGACGTCAAGGAGAGCGCTATGCATCAGCCACTGTTGTCACCAGATGACCCTTTGGTGGTGGCGGTGTTACAGTGTGGGCAGGTGTGTCTAGTCAATACAGAACTGCCCTACACTTTGTGAATGGTACAGTGACAAGCCCATACTACCTGAATAACATCATTAATCCAGTCATTGTGCCCCTGCATGAACAACACAGGCCTAATTTCATCTTCATGGACGACAATGCTCCAGCTCATCGAGGTCGCATCATTAGGGAAAGGCTGCTGGAGACTGGGGTACCTCAAATGGAGTGGCCTGCACTTTCTCCAGACCTGAATCCCATAGAAAACCTATGGGATCAGCTGACTCACCGTGTAGAGGCTCGTAACTCTGTACCCCAGAACCTCAATGACCTGAGGGCCGCCCTTCAAGAAGAGTGGGATGCCATGCCTCAGCAGACAATAAGTCGACTTGTGAACAGCATGAGACGTCGTTGTCAAGCTGTAATTGATGCTCAAGGGCACATGACAAGTTATTGAGACATTGACATTTTTGTTGTGGTATACCCACCACTGTTGTTGGCTTTTGTTTCAATAAATTGTTTGAGATGAGGAAATCACCATTGCATGCTTCTACTTAAATGCCCTACTTTCATGATACGTATAATATCACTGTAGCGTGAACTTACATTTTCCATAAATTTCACCCGAAAGCCAAATATCCCTAACTTTTTGTGAGTAGTGTATATAATATACATTGTGTACTAAAAAGCCATGAAAGGCAATAATTGATAACGTAAAGACATAATTAATTATTAAAGTTTATATCCACCTCAGGTAATGTGGTTCTAGCGAATATCCCTGTTAAGCCCACCTGATAAAAAGGCTTATTAAAAAAAAACAATAATAAAAAAAATACAACTATATTGTCAAGTAAATGGTACAATGATGTAAAATGTATTCAAAAATGTTTAAATATGCATGCTTATAATGCATTATGCCTTTTTAATAAACTACATAATGCAGCGAATATATTGACAGCACCACGTGATGAGCTAAAACTCATATTTTGTTTTAAAAATAACAATATTTACTGTTGAAATAACCTTTAACCATAGGCCTCAATCAAAACATTAGTCTCATACTTTTAGACTAAGAGTGAGTATTTGCCATACAAATGAGTGGAAAGATGTGAAAAATCCTAAAATCTGGGGGCACCAAAAACACCAAACGTTTTTTTGCAACTTCTGTGATCACCCGGCATGTGGGATGTGGATCCCTAATTCAATATCAGCTGCCTTCCTCAATAGGAAATCTTAAAATGTACCCCTGGTTGCCCAAACCCTGACCCAAACCCTGATACCCCTCAGGAAAAACATGAAGCAAAAAAACATAAAATGGGAGAAATCCATTTTTCACCTTAAGTTCATTATAAATGACTAAGACTTTTTTTCTGTTACATTTAAAACATATGTTGTTTGCATCCCCACCACACCCACATAAAATGGCCTGTAGCTCAGATATCCCACTCTGAATTTTGCCGTACTTATAGAACAACATATCAAAAGGAGAAAAAAATTAAAATGGGTACTTCTGAAATAATATTTATCATTAATAGATTAATGTACAAACATACCATATGCAATTGTGATTATCATAGAATGCACTATAAAGATTATAATGACAGCAGGATGTTGTTTATATATGTAGGCCTAGGGTTAAAAAATCACAGGGTCTTAAACGAGGCACATATAGGGACAAAAATTACTGAAAATGGGCACTCTAATTGCAATTTTCTCAAAGGGTATTTGTGACACTAATTTTATATATGCATCAAATATGTTTCCTCCATAGGAAGTTTCTTAGTAGAAACAGTAAATTCAATTCAAAACGAACCATTTGGTAGCTCATTAAGAAGATTGCATCACGTGCATTGTTTTAATATGTTATGATTAATTATGAAAAAAAAATGAAAAAAAAAAGCTTACCTGCATTCATTCAACAACATGTCTGAAACTAATTTCAGTTTCAATTTCAAAGTTTTTTAATTAAAGTTAATTAATTCCCCAGTTTTTTGATTGATCAAACGATAAAGCAATCTATTATTTACTGACAGCGAGGTTTTGGCTCCAGGAAGTTGGAAAAAATAATATAGTTCAGTTAAGTTACGCCTCGGCTTTTCTATCATCATCTTTAACCGCCAGCCAACAAGAGGCAACAATTTAATACACATACATAGGCTGGCACAGCCAAGCAGTCAGCCTACACGTTCAAACTCCCATTGCCGTAAGATAGAAAACCGTCCCACTCAGCTTTGTATTTTTACATTTTTAAAATGTTGATACTTACAAAAATTGCAACACGTAGCTACGACCGGATTTTTTTCTGAAAAGGGGACGCATTTCTATATTCAAACTAAGAAGATTAGGCTACATTTAAACATTTTTGGCCGTTACTTGAGAGCTCGCTAAGCTCGTGAGGCCTACAGGGCCTGGCTACCAGCACAGAATATATTTAAACTTTAAAATTTAAACTTTAAAATAAGCAGAGGTAATATGGAGTTTGTAGGCAACTTACGTATTGACTGAAGAGCGGGGTGTCCATCGTGGGCAACCGTTAAATGACCTAAGGCTACCAAGAGTATTTAACCAGTAACAGAATTTTAAAATGAACATAATTAATGAAGCAAATGACTCCTGCGAGGCGCCGCGATGTTGCAGGAACGTTGCCAAACACACGCAAAAGCCGATGTCGAGCACATCTCCCCGAATCTAAAAATTAAAAACCACAGGAAACTTCCGGAAAACAACCTTGACCTCAAACTTTGCCCTCCTTGACCTTGACAACAAACACTCCCTTCTCTTCCGGGTAGCTATGCCCAAATGTGTCATTTTGGAACCGCGGTAAATGACGTGTCTCATATTAAAACAGAAAATGTGTGCCAGGGGTAAGACCCTAGGTCCGAAAATAGCTGCCCAATAATTTCGCAGTTTACATTAATTCATTTACAGATATCGGGATTTTTGCCGAAAACGAAGTTAGGGATCACCACTGTGTAAATTCATCTACTTGGCTTAAACTACGAACCATTCAAAATAACATCACAGTTTGTTCATCTGTGAGCTTTATCGATGTAGTTTGGAAAATTGAGGATATCCTTGGCCCGAAAATAATTTTTTTTGGCCCGTCTTTTTCTGATTGACGCTTAGAAAGTGAATTACTGCCACCTACTGGCACTGCAATGTAAACTAGTAAAAATGTAAAAATTCACCTGTATATAGGTGTATTGGTGTTATAAGCATTACCACTGTCTTGTATGAATTAGGCTATGCCTTTCACTTTGTTTGTAGACATTTGTTTGGTCTTTTTTCTTGGTCTTGTGATCTTGTTGAGGAATCACAGACAGACCAGCACACTGCCAGAATGTAAAAGTGCTTTATTTATGAAAAGCAAGACAAAAATGATGATGTCATAGTGACTAAATTGTCTTTACAGATATGTACTTTCATGTTGGACAACTGACAAGATAGAAAATGGAATGCCCCATTAAATCATTATTAAAATCATACAGAATACTGAATGAAGAGGTTGGGAATTTGGATCTTTAAGTCTGGATTGTAGAAGAAGAGCCCTGTTGCATTGTGGACAGGGCCTCCTCCAGGAAGTCTTTTTGGGCGGAGCTAAGGGTCATGTGACTCTGAACAGCCTGTCTCAGTGTGGTCAGTTGGTCCTGCAGATGGCCACACCCCCTCAGCTGTGATAGGCACCTTTGGAGCCCCTCCCTCTCCGCAGCCTCCTTCTCTGACTCCGCCCCTGGCGGGGGTGTACGGAACATAAGGGGCTCCTCGATGTCATAGCAACAGAGCAGGTAGAGGTAGTACTTGGAGGAGCAGAGGGCGCGTGTGCTCCGTGGGGCCTGTGGGAAGCAAGGGGAGGGCGGGGTATCAGGTGAGCAGGTACACAGGTGAGAAGCACAGGTGTGGTAATGCTCACCTTCACACTCAGCCGGACGAAGACGGGGCTACCCTGGGACCAGCCTGGGAGACGGCCTCCCCGGCCACACCCACAGCCCTGCACCTCCTTCTCACCCGTCTCCCCCCGGAGCAGGGCCAGAGAATGGTTCAGTCCACAGCACACGTCCACTGGAGTCAGGGACAGCGCCACCTAGAGGACAGAGGACACAAGAGGGGATAACAGTGTGATGTGCACTGACAGAGCTTACAGAAGAGTTTGGATACGAGTTCAACATGTGTGTAACTGTGCAGTGTGTTTACCTGTGTAGTGTGTGTACCTGAGTTGTGTGTGTACCTGTGTAGAATGTGTACTTGAGTTGTGTGTATCTAGTAGTGTGTACCTGTGTAGTGTGTGTACCTATGTAATGTGTGTATACCTGCATGGTGTGTGTGTGTGCCTGAGTAGTGTGTGTACCTGTGTGTACCTGAGTAAGTGTGTGTACCTGAGTGGGCTCTTGGCGGTCTATCTTGTCTCCGGTCCCCAGCTGGCCGTGATTGTTGCTGCCTTGCATGAAGACACGCCCACTTTCATCCAACAAGCAGAGATGAGTGAGTCCCAGAGAACACATTACTACCTGGGAGAGAGAGAGAGAGAGAGAGAGAGAGGGGGGGGGGGGGGGGGGGAAGGGGAGAGAGGGGGAGAGGCAGGGAAAATGAGAGAGAGGGGGAGGAAGAGAGAGAGTGAGGAACAGGGGGAGGGAGGGAGAGGGAGGGAGGGAGACTAATGTTTGACTGCTGTTATACTTGTTCTTGTGGCAGACTGGGGTCTTTGTAAAGCGGGTGGGGAAGGGCGTGGCATGTGAAAAGGGGGCAGTACCTTGTATGGCAGGGGGAGGAGCATAGGGGTACGGCCATTGTTTGAGCTGAACCCCTGCGAGGTCCCAAAGAGGTGGCGATGGACCCCAGCAGAGTGTGTCTCCAAATACACTGAACTATCACCTGTTCATCACATGCACAAGAACACAGTTATACATACACTCATATGTACACACACACACACACACACACACACACACACACACACACACACACACACACACACACACACACACATACACATACACACACACACACAGAGCACACACAGAATTTGACTTGATTTTATTTTATTATGGGTAAAAATCATTAAACATGTTCAAAGACTAAACATGTTACATTGACAGCAGAGGATAGCACATGAAAGTGTTACACAAAATACTTATTTCCAATGTGGTCCTCGATGGAAACCAATAACACACATCAGACTAACTGTACACACATTGAACATACATAAGCAATCCGAAGGCAGGAAGCAGTATGGAATGCACACAATACTACCTTAAGCAAACATACAAACAATGAGCATACCTGCAAGGCAGAGTAGTCAGGAAGCAGTATGGATAAGTAGAACAGCAACATAAGCATTAAGTTGACAGTAAGCAGTACGGATAAGTAGAATAGCAACATAAGCATTAAGTTGACAGTAAGCAGTATGGATACGTAGAACAGCAACATAAGCATTAAGTTGACAGTAAGCAGTACGGATAAGTAGAATAGCAACATAAGCATTAAGTTGACAGTAAGCAGTATGGATACGTAGAATAGGAACATAAGCATTAAGTTGACAGTAAGCAGTATGGATAAGTAAAATAGGAACATAAGCATTAAGTTGACAGTAAGCAGTATGGATAAGTAGAATAGTAACATAGGCATTAAGTTGACAGTAAGCAGTATGGATAAGTAGAATAGGAACATGAGCATTAAGTTGACAGTAAGCAGTATGGATATGTAGAATAGGAACATAAGCATTAAGTTGACAGTAAGCAGTATGGATAAGTAGAATAGGAACATGAGCATTAAGCAGTATGGATAAGTAGAATAGGAACATAAGCATTAAGTTGACAGTAAGCAGTATGGATATGTAGAATAGGAACATAAGCATTAAGTTGACAGCAAGCAGTATGGATAAGTAGAATAGCAACATAAGCATTAATTGACAGTAAGCAGTATGGATACGTAGAATAGGAACATAAGCATTAAGTTGACAGTAAGCAGTATGGATAAGTAAAATAGGAACATAAGCATTAAGTTGACAGTAAGCAGTATGGATAAGTAGAATAGGAACATAAGCATTAAGTTGACAGTAAGCAGTATGGATAAGTAGAATAGGAACATGAGCATTAAGTTGACAGTAAGCAGTATGGATATGTAGAATAGGAACATAAGCATTAAGTTGACAGTAAGCAGTATGGATAAGTAGAATAGGAACATGAGCATTAAGTTGACAGTAAGCAGTATGGATAAGTAGAATAGGATAAGAATTAAGTTGACAGTAAGCAGTATGGATAAGTAGAATAGGAACATAAGCATTAAGTTGACAGCAAGCAGTATGGATAAGTAGAATAGGAACATAAGCATTAAGTTGACAGTAAGCAGTATGGATAAGTAGAATAGGAACATAAGCATTAAGTTGACAGTAAGCAGTATGGATATGTAGAATAGGAACATAAGCATTAAGTTGACAGTAAGCAGTATGGATAAGTAGAATAGGAACATAAGCATTAAGTTGACAGTAAGCAGTATGGATAAGTAGAATAGGAACATAAACATTAAGTTAACAGTAAGCAGTATGGATAAGTAGAATAGGAACATAAACATTAAGTTAACAGTAAGCAGTATGGATAAGTAGAATAGGAACATAAGCATTAAGTTGACAGTAAGCAGTATGGATAAGTAGAATAGGAACATAAGCATTAAGTTAACAGTAAGCAGTAAGCAGTATGGATATGTAGAATAGGAACATAAGCATTAAGTTGACAGTAAGCAGTATGGATAAGTAGAATAGGAACATAAGCATTAAGTTGACAGTAAGCAGTATGGATATGTAGAATAGGAACATAAGCATTAAGTTGACAGTAAGCAGTATGGATATGTAGAATAGGAACATAAGCATTAAGTTGACAGTAAGCAGTATGGATATGTAGAATAGGAACATAAGCATTAAGTTGACAGTAAGCAGTATGGATAAGTAGAATAGGAACATAAGCATTAAGTTGACAGTAAGCAGTATGGATAAGTAGAATAGGAACATAAGCATTAATTTGACAGTAAGCAGTATGGATATGTAGAATAGGAACATAAGCATTAAGTTGACAGCAAGCAGTATGGATAAGTAGAATAGGAACATAAGCATTAAGTTGACAGTAAGCAGTATGGATAAATAGAATAGGAACATAAGCATTAAGTTGACAGTAAGCAGTATGGATATGTAGAATAGGAACATAAGCATTAAGTTGACAGTAAGCAGTATGGATAAGTAGAATAGGAACATAAGCATTAAGTTGACAGTAAGCAGTATGGATAAGTAGAATAGGAACATAAACATTAAGTTAACAGTAAGCAGTATGGATAAGTAGAATAGGAACATAAACATTAAGTTAACAGTAAGCAGTATGGATAAGTAGAATAGGAACATAAGCATTAAGTTGACAGTAAGCAGTATGGATAAGTAGAATAGGAACATAAGCATTAAGTTAACAGTAAGCAGTAAGCAGTATGGATATGTAGAATAGGAACATAAGCATTAAGTTGACAGTAAGCAGTATGGATAAGTAGAATAGGAACATAAGCATTAAGTTGACAGTAAGCAGTATGGATATGTAGAATAGGAACATAAGCATTAAGTTGACAGTAAGCAGTATGGATATGTAGAATAGGAACATAAGCATTAAGTTGACAGTAAGCAGTATGGATATGTAGAATAGGAACATAAGCATTAAGTTGACAGTAAGCAGTATGGATAAGTAGAATAGGAACATAAGCATTAAGTTGACAGTAAGCAGTATGGATAAGTAGAATAGGAACATAAGCATTAATTTGACAGTAAGCAGTATGGATATGTAGAATAGGAACATAAGCATTAAGTTGACAGTAAGCAGTATGGATATGTAGAATAGGAACATAAGCATTAAGTTGACAGTAAGCAGTATGGATATGTAGAATAGGAACATAAGCATTAAGTTGACAGTAAGCAGTATGGATATGTAGAATAGGAACATAAGCACACACACACACACACACACACACCCGTCTCTTTCTCCCTGTCCCACACACACACACACACACATCCGTCTCTTTCTCTCTGTACACACACAGCCCACAGACACACACACACACACACCCGTCTCTTTCTCCCTGTCCCACACACACACACACACACCCGTCTCTTTCTCCCTGTCCCACACACACACACACACCCGTCTCTTTCTCTCTGTCCCACACACACACACACACACACACACACACACACCCGTCTCTTTCTCTCTGTCCCACAGACACACACACACACACACACACACACACCCATCTCTTTCTCCCTGTCCCACACACACACACACACACACACCCGTCTCTTTCTCTCTGTCCCACAAACGAACACTGTACAGCGACATCCAGAAGAGAGCAAAAATAACAGACAATTCCCTTTTTAAAAAAACACCATTAATTCTGAGTCTATACAGTTTGTGTGCATATCATAGACAAGTCCCGCCCTCTATGTTACCTGTGATGTACAGGGCACTGCTGTAACTGGTGTGGATCTGTTTGACTGGCAGGTCAGGCAGCGAATGGTTGATCTCCCTGAGGGTAAGCTGGACAGTGAAGGAGCGCGGCCTGTTCAATTGGGTCTCATTCATGGGGACAGTGTACACCCTTCCAGAGTCTGAGAGAGAGAGAGAGAGAGAGAGAGGTAGAAAAGAGAAGAGAGGGAGTCAGCGAGGTGACAACGTTCACCACCAGGCCAGCCAATCACAGCTCAACGCGCGCCCTGGCCACTCCCATTACATTGCATTACAGGCATTTAGCAGACGCTCTTATCCAGAGCGACTTACACAACTTTTTTTATCACGTTTTACATATTATCCATTTATACAGCTGGATATATACTGAAGCAATTCAGGTTAAGTACCTTGCTCAAGGGTACAACGACAGTGTCCTACCTGGGAATCGAACCTGCAACCTTTCGGTAACCTTTCGGTTACAAGGCCAGTTCCTTAACCATTATACTACACTGCCACTCCCACTGACCGGTGAGCAGAAGCAGGGTCCTGTTGACCTCTGACCCCATCAGTCTCAGCTGGCTGAAGGTCAGGGAGGGGTGAAAGGTCATGTGGAAGACGCGTTCTCCGCTGTACTGCTGGTAGATCTCAACACTGTCACACTTTTTCAGGCTTACGGAGCTGCCTGGTTGGACCCCCGCCGAAACGCGGGGGGATCGGGCCACCAGAACGTACACATACTGCCTGTGGGACACATCACTGCGGGGGTCCACTGTTATCTGGGGGGGGGGGGGGGGGTCAGTCAGACAACACCATCCTTTTACTCTGATTTAAAGCGAATGTTTGCTTTTCCTTTGAAGATTAACAACATCTAAGCCATTTGCATTATCTTGCTCATAGTTTGTGACTGCAGCTTGTTAAGAAGCTGAAATTGAACTGGAGGCTCAAATCTGGAGATATTAACTGTCACCTGAAGGCCATAAGCTGCCCTGTATGTACTGCAATGCCACAGAGCACATTCCAACCAATCACATTCCCCGCTCCGCCCTGCAACGCCCCATGACACCTGCTCTGCCACGCCCTGCCACGCCACGCCCCACACTCACATCTTTAACGTTTCGGCAGAGCACAGAGCTGCGACTGGCTTCGCTCCAGACCAGCTGGCCGCTGGGCGCCAGCGTGACTGAGTCACACAGCATGAAGACCGTCCCGCGCTCGTCCCACAGGAAGTGATTATCACAGGTGGGCAGGATGCGCTTAAACCCCAGTGCCAGGGGGGGCGTGGGGGCCAGGGACACAGCGGGGGCCAATCGGCCCCCACCTCCACCCAGCGTGTGCAGGTACAGAGCCTGGGTGTCTGTCAAATACACATATACACACATCTATATACTATACACACATACATCTATATACTATACACACACATACATCTATATACTGTACACACACATCTATATACTATACACACACATACATCTATATACTGTACACACACATCTATATACTATACACATACACATCTATATACTATACACACACACACATCTATATACTGTACACACACATCTATATACTATACACACATACATCTATATACTGTACACACACACATCTATATACTGTACACACACATCTATATACTATACACATACACATCTATATACTATACACACATACATCTATATACTATACACACACATACATCTATATACTGTACACACACATCTATATACTATACACATACACATCTATATACTATACACACATACATCTATATACTATACACACACACACATTTATATACTGTACACACATACACACATATATATACTATACACACATACATCTATATACTATACACACACATACATCTATATACTGTACACACACATCTATATACTATACACATACACATCTATATACTATACACACATACATCTATATACTATACACACACATACATCTATATACTGTACACACACATCTATATACTATACACATACACATCTATATACTATACACACATACATCTATATACTATACACACACATACATCTATATACTGTACACACACATCTATATACTATACACATACACATCTATATACTATACACACATACATCTATATACTATACACACACACACATCTATATACTGTACACACATACACACATATATATACTATACACACATACATCTATATACTATACACACACATACATCTATATACTGTACACACACATCTATATACTATACACATACACATCTATATACTATACACACATACATCTATATACTATACACACACACACATCTATATACTGTACACACATACACACATCTATATACTATACACACATACATCTATATACTGCACACACACATCTATATACTATACACATACACATCTATATACTATACACACATACATCTATATACTATACACACACATACACATTTATATACTATACACACATACACACATATATATACTATACACACATACATCTATATACTATACACACACATATATCTATATACTGTACACACACATCTATATACTATACACATACACATCTATATACTATACACACATACATCTATACACACACACACACATCTATATACTGTACACACATACACACATATATATACTATACACATGTAACTGTATAGAAAGAGAGAAGCTTACTTTTACTCAGAAGTCCAAGGTGAGATTTGAAACCCGCTCCTCTCACTCGCAAGCGAACGCGTTACCAATCAGCTAAAGACGACATCGCCTATAGCAGGGATCTCAAACTCCAGTCCTGGAGGGCCGCTGTGTCTGCTGGTTTTTGTGATTTCCTTTCAATCAGCAGCCAATTTAGGCCTTGGAAACAAGGTGTGCAGACTCTTTAGCCAATCAATGACTTAAATTAAACACTTAAGTGCAGGAACACATCGAAAACCAGCAGACACAGCGGCCCTCCAGGATTTGAGTTTGAGATCCCTGGCCTATAGCTAAGGATAACGTCGTTATTTTGACCCTGAGGGTTGCGTCGCCAGAGAGTGTTGTCACGGTAACCTGCTACAAGGCCTTCGCTTTACTGCACCTCACTGTGCTTACTAGCGAACTAGCCGAGCTACACCCGTTACACACACACACATCTATATACTATACACACACATACACACACACATCTATATACTGTACACACACATCTATATACTATACACATACACATCTATATACTATACACACATACACATCTATATACTGTACACACATACACACATATATACTATACACACACATACATCTATATACTGTACACACATACACACATATATATACTATACACACATACATCTATATACTATACACACACATCTATATACTATACACACACATACACATCTATATACTATACACACACATACATCTATATACTGTACACACATACACACATATATACTATACACACATACATCTATATACTATACACACACATCTATATACTATACACACACATACACATCTATATACTATACACACACATACATCTATATACTGTACACACATACACACATATATATACTATACACACATACATCTATATACTATACACACATACATCTATATACTGTACACACACATCTATATACTATACACACACATACACATCTATATACTATACACACAAACATCTATATACTATACACACACATACACACATCTATATACTGTACACACATACACACATATATATACTATACACACATACATCTATATACTATAGCCTACACACACATCTATATAATATACACACACATCTATATACTGTACACACATACACACATATATATGCTATACACACACACACATCTATATACTATATACACATACATCTATATACTATACACACACATCTATATACTATACACACACACACATCTATATACTGTACACACATACACACATATATATACTATACACACATACATCTATATACTATACACACATACATCTATATACTGTACACATACATCTATATACTATACACACACATCTATATACTATACACACATACATCTATATACTATACACACACATACACATCTATATACTATACACACACATACATCTATATACTATAACCTACACACACATCTATATAATATACACACACATACACATCTATATACTATACACACATACATCTATATACTATAGCCTACACACACATCTATATACTATACACACACATACATCTATATACTATAGCCTACACACACATACATCTATATACTATACACATACACATCTATATACTATACACACACATACATCTATATACTATAGCCTACATACACATACATCTATATACTATACACATACACATCTATATACTATACACACACATACATCTATATACTATACACGCACATACATCTATATACTATACACACAAACATACATCTATATACTATACACACACACATACATCTATATACTATACACACACATACATCTATATACTATACACGCACATACATCTATATACTATACACACACACATACATCTATATACTATACACACACATACATCTATATACTATACACACACACATACATCTATATACTATACACGCACATACATCTATATACTATACACACACACATACATCTATATACTATACACACACATACATCTATATACTATACACACACACATACATCTATATACTATACACACATACATCTATATACTATACACACACATACATCTATATACTATACACACACATACATCTATATACTATACACACACATACATCTATATACTGTACACACACACATACATCTATATACTATACACACACACATACATCTATATACTATACACACATACATACATCTATATACTATACACGCACATACATCTATATACTATACACACACATACATCTATATACTATACACACACATACACATCTATATACTATACACACACATACATCTATATACTATAACCTACACACACATCTATATACTATAGCCTACACACACATCTATATACTATACACACACAAACATCTATATACTATAGCGTACACACACATACATCTATATACTATACACATACACAACTATATACTATACACACACATACATCTATATACTATAGCCTACATACACATACATCTATATACTATACACATACACATCTATATACTATACACACACATACATCTATATACTATACACGCACATACATCTATATACTATACACACACACATACATCTATATACTATACACACACATACATCTATATACTATACACACAAATACATCTATATACTATACACGCACATACATCTATATACTATACACACACACATACATCTATATACTATACACACACATACATCTATATACTATACACACACACATACATCTATATACTATACACGCACATACATCTATATACTATACACACACACATACATCTATATACTATACACACACATACATCTATATACTATACACACACACACATACATCTATATACTATACACACATACATCTATATACTATACACACACATACATCTATATACTATACACACACATACATCTATATACTATACACACATACATACATCTATATACTATACACGCACATACATCTATATACTATACACACACACATACATCTATATACTATACACATACATACATCTATATACTATACACACACATACATCTACATACTATACACGCACATACATCTATATACTATACACACACACATACATCTATATACTATACACACACACATACATCTATATACTATACACGCACATACATCTATATACTATACACACACACATACATCTATATACTATACACACACATACATCTATATACTATACACACACACATACATCTATATACTATACACGCACATACATCTATATACTATACACACACACATACATCTATACACTATACACGCACATACATCTATATACTATACACACACACATACATCTATATACTATACACACATACATCTATATACTATACACACACATACATCTATATACTATACACACACATACATCTATATACTATACACACACATACATCTAAATACTATACACACACATACATCTATATACTATACACACACATACATCTATATACTATACACACACATACATCTAAATACTATACACACACATACATCTATATACTATACACGCACATACATCTATTACTCCCCAATTCCCATAGAGATTCATTCAAATGCAGAGAGTTTATAGTATCGCTTGTAAGAGTACCAGAAAATAAGATATCAAGAGTCTTTTGATATTGTTGGGTCACAGACATCAGGAAGTCATGGCATGCAAAGGATAGGCGACCAAATATTAAAAATGATTCAACATTATGTTAAACTGTCCAATATTTTTTGATGCCCAAAAATGGGGGTGATTATGTACAAAAGGTTCTAGAATTTCTAAACGGTTCATCCGATATGTATGAACATACACTCAAATTAAAGCTGACAGTTGTATCCTTTCAAACTCAAAGTGCTAGAGTACAGAACCAAAATAACAACGAGATAATCAATGTTATTCACTTCACCTGTCAGTGGTTTTAATGTTGTGGCTGATCGGTGTATGTACACACATACATACACACACTCACATACATACACATATAAAAACACTTATATTATATCACACATGTTCACCCACACAATCATTTCCATACTTTTAAACTAACTGCCGTTAGATAGGGCACACCAAATGCTTGCAAAGGCTCTGAAGAAGCCAGAAAAACAAAAAAGACAAGACTCCTACAATTCAAGATGGCTGCCCTCCTCCAGTTGTGAGGGGCAGAGGTGTCGGGGAGTGGATCCGTTGCCTGGCGACGGCAAAACGCTTTCCAGAGGGCCGAATCAAGGCTCAGCTGGTGGAAGGCGTGACAGGTCGCACCGAAAGCGATGATGTCACCCACGGACACCCAGGTCAAAATCGCCTCCACCTAGTGGAAATTCGTATTGACAGGAGCCAATAAATGTTAAGAAATATTACATTAAGATTTATTACAATAGGCCTAAAGAAAGATTGTGCGATTAAATATAAATAGCCTATACTCAAAAATGTTACTGACGCTTCAGCATCAGAATAAAGTAATCTACATTAAAGTTTAAATGTAGGTTACTTTAAGTTTACATTTTCCACAATTGAGTGCGTTACACACAAAACTGCAGAATGACTCGTTTCATATTCTGATAAACAACCGTACAACCGTGTAGCCTACGCTATGCTCTTAAATAGCCTAACTTGATAGTTTATCCTTTGAAAACAGTCCACAAATTGCTAACGAATCCGTATCACGATGAACAAATACTTTTATTCTCGATTTTCCATTGAATGGGACACATTTCTCGCACTTCGCTTTTGTTAGATGTTGAGCGATCTTTTTGCGCTGTAAATCAGTGTGATTTCAGGACCAAAACTCAAGCATATTGATTGATGTGGCGTTTCTAACCAATAACCGCGTCTCTCTCACCATCTCAGACGGGAGCGATTCGATGGTAACCCGGGAAGCCGCATCTTGTTTGGCCGTAACTGTCACTGTCTTCCTCTTCTTGGACTATAAGGGGTATACAAACACGAGCACGTTTAAATCCCTCACCGGGGAGTGATGTGCCTAGCCTGAAATAAACGCCGAACCCCCCAAATTGTACTGCTCTTCCACACTTACAGTAGAGGTCAGTGCAGGCTTAACACTCGGGTCTGGAGGGCGTTTCCTCCCTTCTTTTTCCGGATTGTCGTCCATGGGCAAACTTTATTGATGCTGTCACTCATTCGTGAGACACTAGACTACAGATCTTGATTAATAACCCTACCCCCACTGATGTCCGTGGCCTTGCGGAGTGTACAGTGGTCAAATGAGGTTTTTGGAGCCGGAGGGCGATGCATCTCAAACAGTATTGTGACATCGCCATGTTCCTATGTCGTCATAATTGTGTTTTTTTTGCCGTTCAAATATTCCAGAACCTGTACGTCACAGAGATGCGAATTATATGTTTGATACAATAACCCCACCGCCCGCTACCCCCCTGAAATTTAAATTATATGTTTAGTTCCAATCAATGTAGAACTGATTGAGAAACCTTAGATATTTTATCTGGTTTCAATAGTGGCAAAACATGGATGTAGCCTATTTATTTACCTTTCAAATGTGATTGAGAAAAATAGATTAATAAAAAAAAAATGTGTTGCCATAAAAGGTAGGCTATGATACTGAGGCAAGACAGACAGAAAGTACTTTATACATCATTTAATCTTATACTCATTAGACAAACATGTAAAATATCAGAAGGTAATTTGGTAACATTTACAGCCTGCGCCCTGCGGCGATTCCTTCTGTCCACAAAGTAACAACATAGTTACCAAACAGTTTCACCCCTGAGCCAGTAATACTGCTAACAGATTAACAGTGTGAGCGGTGTTGTATAACAGTTTGGAATATAAGCTTATACTCAAAGGTTATGGGGTTGATTCTCGGCTGGGAGGCTGCCTGCACCCTCTAGCAAGGCACTTCACCTGAGTCACTCAGCAAAAACACCTAGCCGTTTAAATGTCCTGTATGTTTGTCTGCTAAACGCTGAAATATTAATTAATTTCAGTGCTGATATTATCGGTATGAAAGTAAGTTTGTTTAAACAGTTCCACATTTGCAGTGTGCTATCGTGGGTGATGTACATTTAAGCAGAGCTGTTATCATGTAAAAAAAAACTACATAGAATCCGTATCAGTTTTATCCCAAAATACCCAGACAAACACAGACATACTGTATAATGCCAAATTTAAATAGTGCTTCAATAAAAAACACATATGGGCTTTGTTAAGAAAAAGAGAAATGCACTTAACATTTACACTGTAAACATTCATATTCATAATC
>CM056389.1:4502939-4547939 GCA_029718625.1 Synaphobranchus kaupii
GAGTGGAGGAAAGGAAAATTTGGAAAATAATAGCCTATGGCGGATATTTTTCGCATAGCTACCTCACGTCTCAGTGCACATTAAAAAGCACACTTCTGCCTGTGCACTGTACACAGGAGACAGGGCCTTGATTCGAACACACAGTCTGAGTGTTTTTGCAGGTAACCTGGGTTTTACTATTTCGGCAGTAAATCGATTCTCCAATTTCCAATTCAGGCAAAAAACGCGATCATATAAGAATTAGAATAGATTACTCAAATGTGGAAAAGTTGTAGCCTATAACGTTACTTTTGTAACATCAGTTGTAGCCTAGCCTACAATAAGTTAACCGCATAAATCACGAAAATAATGGCCCTATAAACAAGATTGAGATTTCAGAGTGATTCGGTGGGTGGACTTACCTCGCTTCTCTGAAGGAGCGATGTAGGCTACTTTGTTCTCCGGAGAAAATTTCGATAGGCTAGACTACTCACTCGGTCCATTTCGATAGGCTAGACTACTCACTCGGTCCTGTTGTTTATGCAAATATCGAAGTGTGTCTCGATATCCCACCATAGCTTATTTTATGTTAACCTGCTATGCTTTGTGAAGTAGCTAGCCTAGCCTAGAGCTCTGTCGGTGAACCTGCTTCTAAACGTTTCTAAATTTGCACCCAATTGGCAGTCTGATGCAGACGCTCCGTGTGGCATAGGCATAGTTACGTGATTTTCGAGTTCAAGCGCAGCTTGTTCGAGTTCAGGTCAGCTTGTTTAGGATTGGGGCAGAAAGAGCATAGCATACACGCTCGTGTGTTTGGCTGCACTCCCTGTTTAAGTTCAAGTGTGACTTAGAAGAAAGAAATCAACAAAAAATTTTAAAAAAATGCGACATGGGTGAAGTTAGTTACGTGACCTTTGCTGTAAATGTGTAAGTAGCTGCCGAGTTTATCATTATTATGTGCTGCAGGTTTCTGTAGGCTACATGGCCTGTATTTTGAAAGTAGGAATTGGTTTGGTTTGGTTTGGTTTCTCGCAAGAGAAGTGATATGGCAGTAGTCTGTCTGTAGGCTAAGGCGTAGCCTAGTAGGCCTCCTGCTTTTGATTTTGAGACGTGACCCTTTTTAAACAAACCATTCAGAACAGTGCGTAGGCTAGCTATTACCGACAGTTTGTGAGTTTGTGGTCGTGAAACAGTTTTTTAAAGTGAAAAAACGCATTGTAATGGGAAGATTGGCGTCTGCAAGCTAAATCCTTCTGTCTCGCTAAATAGCGTTATATCAGTAAAGTAGCCTGTGCAACTGCAGCCTAATTGACTTCGTCATTTTAATGATTTAACAGAAAACATGGAATTGTGAGGTTGTTTAACGTTTGTAGCTAATAACTTATCTAATTATTTAATTTCACTGACTGAGGTGAGCTGCTTTGACAAGATATCGGCTAGCAGAAGACCTGAGTCGGAATGGCGGATAGCTGTAACAAATGCATTTTTATTTTTGATAGCTTGGGCATTCATTATAGCGTCAGAAAATCACTTTAAAGCTGTTTTCATTAAGGTCAATTGCTCCTCTGTGGGTTTGGCTATAAGTAGCCTATGTGGTCGCCAATGTTAGGCCTAATTTAAAATAATTGGACATTCGTTTACAAAAATGCTGTTAAACAAGGTAGTATCAGAAGATCAAACTAACAACAACAGGCGCAAAGCACGCAGTGAAGTTTTTTGAAATGGCGTCGCATTGAAATGGTTACTTCCCCGATGTGTCCGGCAGGAGGCGATAGTACCTCTATATGAAAATGGGTTTGATGCTTTTGAGATATTCTCGCTGAAGCGGCAGTTAGTATGACAGCCAGGGCCATGTATATTATTCTTCGGAAAATTTGGTTGCGATGGGAACGGCAGACTAATTTATTTTGTGCTGGACGGGTTTACATAACCCGTGCCTTCTCAATCCGTTAGTTTGTAGTTCACTGATGTCGAGTGTTTTGACAATAAGTAACCATTCAATGCAAAACAGTTACACATTACTCTCATAACAACGCGTTTTGCATTCCCCCCAAGTTAATAAAAAATGCAAGGCTACCTTGACACGAATGTGGGTTTGATGGCTACGTCGTGTGTAGGCTTGCCTATACGTGGAATTAAAGTCTACACAGCGGTTTCTATGCATTTTTCTGTAATTCTAACTTGTATTGTTTAAAGTGAGCGTATAATACGATTATTTCTCAGTTTTGCGTACACGTTTAGCCAATGATTTGCCGAATAAATGCCCTAAATAATGGTTCGTGGTAGCAAATATCACAACCGTGGAATTAGCAAAGGGTTCTACACTTCCCGTTGCAGCGAAAGGCGGGATTGTAATGGTACTCTTTGAAATTCAGACGGTCTGAAAACAAGTTTTTAATACACTGTGTCGACACCGTATCCGTAAGTATGATCTTTTATGTGCTGTAACTTATCTACAAATTTCAAAAGGTTTGTGAAAATGAAACCGGATAACCAACCATGCAAAGAAGGACCGCCTGTTCGTGCGGTCTGTACCTCCTCCCCTTCCGTAGTTTACTGGAGTGACGTTTGAAAACCATAACAATACAAACGGGGTCTGATTGGTGGAAAATATTTTTACTGTAGCTACCTTGTAATGCATTATGGGATCTTTCGAAAATGATCAAACAATTAAAAATATATACATAATCTAGCTATATGAATGAATTACTGTGCTATAACGTCTTATTTAACAGTATTCAATCGTCGGGAGTGTTATGAAATGGAGTACAAATTTTCCATCCCGTCACCGTACATTGTGTTTCCCACATAGACTCTCCTGACTCAAGCCGTCGTTCAGTATCGCTTCTCGGCCTTTTGGCTAAGATCAAGTGTAGTATCTGTTCTTATCAGTTTAATATCTGATACGTCCCCTATCTGGGGACCATATATTAAATTGATTTTTGGAACAGGGAGATGGAATAGGGGCTTGCTCCGTCCACTCCACGCATCGACCTGGTATTGCAGTACATCCAGGAACGGTGCACTCCCCACCCGGGGAAACTACTTGGTTTAAAAATAGAAAAGTGTTTTCGTTTCTATTATATGGGCCATTCTACAAAAGTCATGCAAATTGCTGTTCCTCTGATAAAAGTAAGAAATTGACCAATGAAATCTTTCAGTGCCATATAATTCATTAGATCATGTTATGTTTGAATATAATCCAACATATACATTGCAGTAATAATAGTTACATTTATCCAAAATCAACACTTATACTCTTGGGAGTATAAATTCCTATTGGGAGATGGCTGTCCCCACTATCAACCCTTAAACTGGTGCATAAAAAAAATAATACCCAAAATATATTTGCCAATTATTTGACTTGTCTCATTCAATAAAGCATGTGAATTTTTATCAAATATAAGTTAAAATAATGCAATCTATTTTGTAATAAATTTTATAATTCAAAAAACCTATGGAAAAAATGCTGTCCCCAATTCTTACGTCACAACCGAAACGTACACTGTTTAAGTGTGCAGTGAACCTGCTTGTAGCCACACACCCCTTTTTTAACCAGGAAATTAGACAGCCTTCATATGAATCAAGGCCACATGGTGAGTAGCTAGGTTTTAGCGTTTTGATATAATTGTCCTTCAAAGTATGAAAATTAGTCTGTGGTTTTAAGAGACGTCACACCCAAACACCCAAGTTTTCATATTAGAGAAATGAAGTTGTTTTCATAACTGTAGATTTGATTAAAAGGAAGGTGCATCTGCACAGAGAAGTGGTTGCTAACCATGTGCTTGCTAAATCTTTTGTTTTGTGGCTGAAATGAGCCAAAATTGACCGAAACAGTCACTACCGAAACAAATGGTATTGTTTTGACAGGCCTGTTTCGGTTGGTGACACTTGTTTGTAAATTCTTATTAAAGACAATAGTGAGACAATCAATGCACATGTACAAACCTCAATTCCAAAAAAGTTGGGACAGTGTATAAAATGTAAATAAAAACAGAAAGCAATGATTTGTGAGTCCTTTTTGTATTCAATTGAAAACAGTACAAAGACAAGATATTTCATGTTTTAACTAATCGACTTTATTCTACATTTCATTCTTTATTCAGCTCATTCTACATTTGATGCATTCAACACCTCCCAAAAAATTTGGGACAGGGGCATGTTTACCTTTGTGTTACACGACCTGTCCTTTTAACAACACTCAGTAATCTTTTGTGAACTACAACACTAATTGTTGTAGTTTTGAAAGCAGAATTGTTTCCCATTCTTGCTTAATATGAGACTTCAGCTGCTCACCAGTCCGGGGTCTCCATTGTCATATATTGGGCTTCATAATGCGCCACACGTTTTCAATGGGAGACAGGTCTGGACTGCAGGCAGGCTAGTCTAGCACCCGCACTCTCTGACGACGAAGCCATGCTGTTGTAACACGTTCAGAATGTGGCATGGCATTGTCTTGCTGAAATAAGCAGAGATGTCCCTGAAAAAGCGATTGTCTAGATCGCAGCAAATGTTGCTCCAAAATGCATAGGTACCCTTCAGCGTTAATGGTGCTTTCACAGATGTGCAAGTTACCCACCCACTCGTCAGACCACAGCACGTTTCCACTTTGCGTCAGTCCATCTCAGATGAGCCCAGAGAAGTCGGCGGCGTTTCTGGATGTTGTTGATATATGGCTTATGCTTTGGGTAGTAGAGTCTTAACTTGCATTTGTAGATGCAGCGACAAATTGTGTTTACTGACAATGGTTTTCTGAAGTATTCCCGAGCCCATGTGGTTATATGCATTACAGAAGCATGCCGTTTTTAATGTAGTGCTGTCTGAAGGATCGAAGGTCACGGGCATTCAATATTGGTTTATGGCCTTGCCCGTTTTCTCCAGATTCTCTGAATCTTTTACTAATATTATGGACTGTAGATGGTCCCTAAATTCCTTGCAATCGTGTGTTGAGAAACGTTGTTCTTAAACTGTTGGACTATTCGCTGATGCAGTTTTTCACAAAGTGGCGAACCCATCCTTGCTTGTAAATGCCAGAGCCTTCGTGGATGCTCCTTTTATACCCAGTCATGATAGCATGACCTGTCACCTATTCACCTATTTACCTGTGGAATGTTCCAAACAGGTGTAAACATGCCACAATCTCCCCAGTCTTTTTTATACCCCTGTCCCAACTTTTTTGGAATGTGTTGCAGGCATCAAATTCGGAATTAACGTATATTTACAAAAATCAATGAAGTTGCTAAGGTAAAACATTAAATATCTTTTAAATATCGTTTTCATTTAAATATATAGACAAGAGAATTTGCAAATCACTGCTTTTATTAGCATTTTACGTACTGTCCCAACTTTGGAATTCAGGTTTCAGGAAGAGATGTCACAACCGCAACAATGTGGTCACAACCGAAACACCTGCTTTTTGAATTTTGAATAATATGAATAATCAAATATCCAAGATATTGTGCTGGTGAGGTTATATATAATCTCATAAATAAGAATTGATTGATGATTGTTGAGATGTGTCTGCTTTTCTGAGCTCTTGTGGTGTAGTAGCGCACTCTTGTGGCACGGTGATGTTAGCCGTCTTAAGAACCTATACGGACGGGATAAGTTTTCAGGACAGACAATGTCTGGAAAGTAATTGTTATCACAGGACGTCTGTAATGATAATGGGCGATTCGGGCGTATCTCCGTAATCAGTGTCTAGAAATGCAGAGATTGGAGTGTCTACTCCATATTGTCGTCACACCGAAAATGTTCCCCACGCGTCATACAACGTTACACATCCTCTCTTCAATGCAAAATGATTGCTTCTGGTAGAAAATCGTTGGCAGGGAGCAATTGAAAAGCAGGCGCCAAAAAAAAAAAAAAAATCTACGTGGTGACAATGTTGACATTGCAAACTGTCCACAAAAAGCGTGAGGAATCCTGCATTACATCTCTATTAACGGTCAATTGAGAAAAATAGTAAACTCTTAGGCCAGATCATAACAGGTATGTAAGGTTATACCACATATCGACGTTTAATACATTTGTGTGTGTGTCGTGGAGACCAGTGGCGCCCCCAGCTGTACGCAGAGTACGCAGTCTGCGTACCTTAACAACAACAGCAAAATGAGTATTTCCATTAAAACTGACGTGAATTGTCAGTCTTTCCGTCTCTGTTTCTACGATGTTGAGGAATGATATTTGCTTATTGTCTTCGTTGTATTTTCCAAGTTTTGCATATTTCAAACATTTGAAAGTGATTGGAGGACCACCTTTTTCTTTAGACCGGGAAAAGTTTAGAGTTGCCTTTTTACTTGTCAGTCAAGATAACTAACTTAAACGAATACAGTAATTGACGTTAGCCAAATATGTCAAAGCAAGAAAAGCAAGCAGCTCAGCATTGTGGAACTGTTGAGTCTGAAAAAGAATGAAAATAACAATTCGGAGAATCAGCTTTCGGAGAACCAGTCCTCAGCTGAGGACGAGCTACCCACCAAAATGTTATTTTATTTGCAGTGACTTGCTCTTGCTCTCTCTAACACACACACAATTGGCGGGCATATAATATTTTATTAGAAATTTAAGCAGTGAATACATTTTGTTGAGCATGTTCGATAGTTACATTGACTTGTCAGAAGTGTTTTCATTGTGTTAACATTAACTGTGCTGTAAGTCGCGTAACAGCTTGTTGCGCGCAACATTTCCATTATATTGTGAGGTCTCCGGTTTTCCTGGTGAAATATCAGGCTACTGTAAGTCACGTAACATCTTTTTGCGCGCAACATTTTCATTATATTGTGAGGTCTCCGGTTTTCCTGATGAAATATCAGGCTACTGTAAGTCACGTAACATCTTTTTGCGCGCAACATTTCCATTCTATTTTGAAGTACGTCTCTCCGGTTTTGCTGATGAAAGATCAGACTTTAACGTAGGCTAGGCCTACTCCTACGTTAGAACTTCTTGTAATATGCGACCTTATGAGTGCAAAATATATCGGTAAATTACGTTGTAACGTTAGTCCTAAGTAGTGGCTTTGTTTTCATGTAGCCTATGGCTTGGCCTACTCTGTTGCGTACCCCGGGAAGAAATCATGCGGGCGCCCCTGGTGGAGACTATCTGCTAGAATTATATTTTAATGCCCGTCGAACATTTAAAAAAACTTAATTAAATCACGCACGACAATTAAACCTGCTGAATGTGCTAAAGTAGGAGCGCCTCAGCGCGGTTAGTGCGGTTTGTGCCTCCTCATCTGCCGTAGTTGTGCTACTGGAATGACGCATGAAAAAACTACAGTAACACCAACGGGGGTGATTGGTGGAAATAATGTTTTTAATGCACCCTCAGATGCATCATGGGATCTTTACCAAATGACCAAACAATAAAAGAAATGCACATATAGACACAATCGAGCTCTGAATTCCTTACTATACTATCTAATTTAACATTGTTCAATTGTCGGGTTTGTTACATGGAGCCCAAATCTTCCATCCCGTCAACGTACATTGTGTTTCCCACATGGGCTCGCCCGACTCAAGCCGTCGTCCGGTATCGCTTCTCGGCCTTTTGGCTAAGATCAAGTGTAGTATCTGTTCTTATCAGTTTAATATCTGATACGTCCCCTATCTGGGGACCATATATTAAATTGATTTTTGGAACAGGGAGATGGAATAGGGGCTTGCTCCGTCCACTCCACGCATCGACCTGGTATTGCAGTACATCCAGGAACGGTGCACTCCCCACCCGGGGAAAAAACGTGGTTTAAAAATAGAAAAGTGTTTATCATATTTTAGTTGTACTGATGGGGAGAGAATTGTAAGTTTTTGCAAGCCATTGCATAGCTAAATAGGTGATTTATTGATCCTATGTTTTCGTTTTAATGAGTTTATTATAGCAGCATGGTAGGTGGTAATAGTACAATATGAAAGCGAAAGATAACCCTCAGGAACTGTATGATATGCATGTCTGAAAAAAATTAAATTTTTAAATTTTGCATCCATCTGTTACCGCCCTTTTTTAAAATAAAAATTTACCCCCAAGAAGTTGTTTGCCCTCAAACTTTTTTCCCTCAGTTTGTAGTCTAAGGTAAGTCTTAAGTAAGGTAGTCTTTATATAATACCAGTTGTTAATTTACTCAGCCTTGGATAGAACAGGAGTACTAGGGAAAAATACAGCAAAAGTGTCCCTCCGTTACCGATTGGCCTGGCCCTTTGGTCAAAATTGCATAAACATGAACATTGTCCAGTCATAATCATTTAACTGTTCGCAAGGTTAACTAACGTTAGATAGCCTAGTTGTTAGGTATCTTGTGGGCTACGTCTTTGTAGTTCGTTGTCATAAAATGCATTTTTAGATCATAGTCCTCCGCTACTTCCTTTTCCCACAGCCTCAGGAATTGAGAGAATAGCAGAGGGAGGGAAAATGTGATTGCTGCGATTAAATTCATTAGCTATGTTGGAAAACGTTTGGGGGGGAAAAAACGTATTAGACTTGATTTCCCGTATCATGACCTCATATGCCTGTATACTTTCGAAAAAGTGGAAAACCTGTATTTTATACGGGAAAACCGTATGGGTTGACACCTATGCACATGGTTTATGCATTGGTTTCAATGAGAGGTTTTCCTTCACAGAAGAGTTGGTAGCTTCCAAGGGCAAGTCTGCACTTTCCTTTGGATGCAAAGTCTTGTGACTGTTGGGTGGTAACGGGACATCTCTACTTGTAACTGTTGGGTGGTAACGGGACATCTCTACTTGTGACTGTTGGGTGGTAACGGGACATCTCTACTTGTGACTGTTGGGTGGTAACGGGACATCTCTACTTGTGACTGTTGGGTGGTAACGGGACATCTCTACTTGTGACTGTTGGGTGGTAACGGGACATCTCTACTTGTGACTGTTGGGTGGTAACGGGACATCTCTACTTGTGACTGTTGGGTGGTAACGGGACATCTCTACTTGTAACTGTTGGGTGGTAACGGGACATCTCTACTTGTAACTGTTGGGTGGTAACGGGACATCTCTACTTGTGACTGTTGGGTGGTAACGGGACATCTCTACTTGTGACTGTTGGGTGGTAACGGGACATCTCTACTTGTGACTGTTGGGTGGTAACGGGACATCTCTACTTGTGACTGTTGGGTGGTAACGGGACATCTCTACTTGTGACTGTTGGGTGGTAACGGGACATCTCTACTTGTGACTGTTGGGTGGTAACGGGACATCTCTACTTGTAACTGTTGGGTGGTAACGGGACATCTCTACTTGTAACTGTTGGGTGGTAACGGGACATCTCTACTTGTAACTGTTGGGTGGTAACGGGACATCTCTACTTGTGACTGTTGGGTGGTAACGGGACATCTCTACTTGTGACTGTTGGGTGGTAACGGGACATCTCTACTTGTGACTGTTGGGTGGTAACGGGACATCTCTACTTGTGACTGTTGGGTGGTAACGGGACATCTCTACTTGTGACTGTTGGGTGGTAACGGGACATCTCTACTTGTGACTGTTGGGTGGTAACGGGACATCTCTACTTGTGACTGTTGGGTGGTAACGGGACATCTCTACTTGTGACTGTTGGGTGGTAACGGGACATCTCTACTTGTGACTGTTGGGTGGTAACGGGACATCTCTACTTGTGACTGTTGGGTGGTAACGGGACATCTCTACTTGTGACTGTTGGGTGGTAACGGGACATCTCTACTTGTAATTGTTGGGTGGTAACGGGACATCTCTACTTGTGACTGTTGGGTGGTAACGGGACATCTCTACTTGTGACTGTTGGGTGGTAACGGGACATCTCTACTTGTGACTGTTGGGTGGTAACGGGACATCTCTACTTGTGACTGTTGGGTGGTAACGGGACATCTCTACTTGTGACTGTTGGGTGGTAACGGGACATCTCTACTTGTGACTGTTGGGTGGTAACGGGACATCTCTACTTGTGACTGTTGGGTGGTAACGGGACATCTCTACTTGTAACTGTTGGGTGGTAACGGGACATCTCTACTTGTAACTGTTGGGTGGTAACGGGACATCTCTACTTGTGACTGTTGGGTGGTAACGGGACATCTCTACTTGTGACTGTTGGGTGGTAACGGGACATCTCTACTTGTGACTGTTGGGTGGTAACGGGACATCTCTACTTGTGACTGTTGGGTGGTAACGGGACATCTCTACTTGTGACTGTTGGGTGGTAACGGGACATCTCTACTTGTGACTGTTGGGTGGTAACGGGACATCTCTACTTGTGACTGTTGGGTGGTAACGGGACATCTCTACTTGTAACTGTTGGGTGGTAACGGGACATCTCTACTTGTAACTGTTGGGTGGTAACGGGACATCTCTACTTGTGACTGTTGGGTGGTAACGGGACATCTCTACTTGTGACTGTTGGGTGGTAACGGGACATCTCTACTTGTGACTGTTGGGTGGTAACGGGACATCTCTACTTGTAATTGTTGGGTGGTAACGGGACATCTCTACTTGTGACTGTTGGGTGGTAACGGGACATCTCTACTTGTGACTGTTGGGTGGTAACGGGACATCTCTACTTGTGACTGTTGGGTGGTAACGGGACATCTCTACTTGTAACTGTTGGGTGGTAACGGGACATCTCTACTTGTGACTGTTGGGTGGTAACGGGACATCTCTACTTGTAACTGTTGGGTGGTAACGGGACATCTCTACTTGTAACTGTTGGGTGGTAACGGGACATCTCTACTTGTGACTGTTGGGTGGTAACGGGACATCTCTACTTGTGACTGTTGGGTGGTAACGGGACATCTCTACTTGTGACTGTTGGGTGGTAACGGGACATCTCTACTTGTGACTGTTGGGTGGTAACGGGACATCTCTACTTGTGACTGTTGGGTGGTAACGGGACATCTCTACTTGTAACTGTTGGGTGGTAACGGGACATCTCTACTTGTGACTGTTGGGTGGTAACAGGACATCTCTACTTGTAACTGTTGGGTGGTAACGGGACATCTCTACTTGTAACTGTTGGGTGGTAACGGGACATCTCTACTTGTGACTGTTGGGTGGTAACGGGACATCTCTACTTGTGACTGTTGGGTGGTAACGGGACATCTCTACTTGTAACTGTTGGGTGGTAACGGGACATCTCTACTTGTGACTGTTGGGTGGTAACGGGACATCTCTACTTGTGACTGTTGGGTGGTAACGGGACATCTCTACTTGTGACTGTTGGGTGGTAACGGGACATCTCTACTTGTGACTGTTGGGTGGTAACGGGACATCTCTACTTGTGACTGTTGGGTGGTAACGGGACATCTCTACTTGTGACTGTTGGGTGGTAACGGGACATCTCTACTTGTGACTGTTGGGTGGTAACGGGACATCTCTACTTGTGACTTGGGTGGTAACGGGACATCTCTACTTGTGACTGTTGGGTGGTAACGGGACATCTCTACTTGTAATTGTTGGGTGGTAACGGGACATCTCTACTTGTGACTGTTGGGTGGTAACGGGACATCTCTACTTGTGACTGTTGGGTGGTAACGGGACATCTGTACTTGTGACTGTTGGGTGGTAACGGGTGCCTTTGGTTAAATTCAGTTAACTTGCTGACCTCTGCAGGGTCATATAAGATATAGGGTGTAAAAGTAAGATAAATATTTAAACTGGAACAAAGAAGTATAGCATAGAACCCCACTCTTTACGGGCTACTCATTTAGGCACAGAGTTCATTTTAAGGTTCTCCATCAGAAACACACTTAGCGGGATCACATGTTTGCCATCTCTACTGTGTCTGTGTGCTGTCCATAGCTCTGCTCTAATTCCCTGTTCTTTTTTTGTCTTCCCTCTGATACCGATAGGGGGGCCTGCTATGAACCCTGAGCCTGCCCCACCCCCCCCCTCGGAACGCCATCTCCGGACGATTCCACACGGCCTGTACTGAACTCTTCAGAGGGACAGGAAATTGACTTTGACTGTGTGGAGCGCAGCGGGAAAAGATTTGACCGTGTGGGATTTAATTTGCAAATATGGAGACGATTTTTTTTATTTTTTTTTTACTGTAAATGGTTTGAAGTCTGAGTCGTGCATTTCGGCACTAACTCACAGGACCGGCTACTGTTTCCATCTTGAAGTTCAGCGTTAGGAGAGCCAAGGTGCCGTTTAAAAACGTGTGTTTTCAGTGTGCAGCGACTCTGCTGTCCCGTCTGGAGCTGGGGAACCTTACAGGAGTGACGGTACTGCACAGTGATTGCTGGGGAACCTTACAGGAGTGAAGGTACTGCACAGTGATTGCTGGGGAACCTTACAGGAGTGAAGGTACTGCACAGTGATTGCTGGGGAACCTTACAGGAGTGACGGTACTGCACAGTGATTGCTGGGGAACCTTACAGGAGTGAAGGTACTGCACAGTGATTGCTGGGGAACCTTACAGGAGTGAAGGTACTGCACAGTGATTGCTGGGGAACCTTACAGGAGTGACGGTACTGCACAGTGATTGCTGGGGAACCTTACAGGAGTGAAGGTACTGCACAGTGATTGCTGGGGAACCTTACAGGAGTGAAGGTACTGCACAGTGATTGCTGGGTAACCTTACAGGAGTGAAGGTACTGCACAGTGATTGCTGGGGAACCTTACAGGAGTGAAGGTACTGCACAGTGATTGCTGGGGAACCTTACAGGAGTGACGGTACTGCACAGTGATTGCTGGGGAACCTTACAGGAGTGAAGGTACTGCACAGTGATTGCTGGGGAACCTTACAGGAGTGAAGGTACTGCACAGTGATTGCTGGGGAACCTTACAGGAGTGAAGGTACTGCACAGTGATTGCTGGGGAACCTTACAGGAGTGACGGTACTGCACCGTGATTGCTGGGGAACCTTACAGGAGTGACGGTACTGCACAGTGATTGCTGGGGAACCTTACAGGAGTGACGGTACTGCACCGTGATTGCTGGGGAACCTTACAGGAGTGAAGGTACTGCACAGTGATTGCTGGGGAACCTTACAGGAGTGACGGTACTGCACCGTGATTGCTGGGGAACCTTACAGGAGTGACGGTACTGCACAGTGATTGCTGGGGAACCTTACAGGAGTGACGGTACTGCACCGTGATTGCTGGGGAACCTTACAGGAGTGACGGTACTGCACAGTGATTGCTGGGGAACCTTACAGGAGTGACGGTACTGCACAGTGATTGCTGGGGAACCTTACAGGAGTGAAGGTACTGCACAGTGATTGCTGGGGAACCTTACAGGAGTGAAGGTACTGCACAGTGATTGCTGGGGAACCTTACAGGAGTGAAGGTACTGCACCGTGATTGCTGGGGAACCTTACAGGAGTGAAGGTACTGCACAGTGATTGCTGGGGAACCTTACAGGAGTGAAGGTACTGCACAGTGATTGCTGGGGAACCTTACAGGAGTGAAGGTACTGCACAGTGATTGCTGGGGAACCTTACAGGAGTGACGGTACTGCACAGTGATTGCTGGGGAACCTTACAGGAGTGAAGGTACTGCACAGTGATTGCTGGGGAACCTTACAGGAGTGAAGGTACTGCACAGTGATTGCTGGGGAACCTTACAGGAGTGAAGGTACTGCACAGTGATTGCTGGGGAACCTTACAGGAGTGAAGGTACTGCACAGTGATTGCTGGGGAACCTTACAGGAGTGACGGTACTGCACAGTGATTGCTGGGGAACCTTACAGGAGTGAAGGTACTGCACAGTGATTGCTGGGGAACCTTACAGGAGTGAAGGTACTGCACCGTGATTGCTGGGGAACCTTACAGGAGTGAAGGTACTGCACAGTGATTGCTGGGGAACCTTACAGGAGTGACGGTACTGCACAGTGATTGCTGGGGAACCTTACAGGAGTGAAGGTACTGCACCGTGATTGTTGGGGAACCTTACAGGAGTGAAGGTACTGCACCGTGATTGCTGGGGAACCTTACAGGAGTGAAGGTACTGCACAGTGATTGCTGGGGAACCTTACAGGAGTGAAGGTACTGCACAGTGATTGCTGGGGAACCTTACAGGAGTGAAGGTACTGCACAGTGATTGCTGGGGAACCTTACAGGAGTGAAGGTACTGCACAGTGATTGCTGGGGAACCTTACAGGAGTGAAGGTACTGCACCGTGATTGCTGGGGAACCTTACAGGAGTGAAGGTACTGCACAGTGATTGCTGGGGAACCTTACAGGAGTGAAGGTACTGCACAGTGATTGCTGGGGAACCTTACAGGAGTGAAGGTACTGCACAGTGATTGCTGGGGAACCTTACAGGAGTGACGGTACTGCACAGTGATTGCTGGGGAACCTTACAGGAGTGAAGGTACTGCACAGTGATTGCTGGGGAACCTTACAGGAGTGAAGGTACTGCACAGTGATTGCTGGGGAACCTTACAGGAGTGAAGGTACTGCACAGTGATTGCTGGGGAACCTTACAGGAGTGAAGGTACTGCACAGTGATTGCTGGGGAACCTTACAGGAGTGACGGTACTGCACAGTGATTGCTGGGGAACCTTACAGGAGTGAAGGTACTGCACAGTGATTGCTGGGGAACCTTACAGGAGTGAAGGTACTGCACCGTGATTGCTGGGGAACCTTACAGGAGTGAAGGTACTGCACAGTGATTGCTGGGGAACCTTACAGGAGTGACGGTACTGCACAGTGATTGCTGGGGAACCTTACAGGAGTGAAGGTACTGCACCGTGATTGTTGGGGAACCTTACAGGAGTGAAGGTACTGCACCGTGATTGCTGGGGAACCTTACAGGAGTGAAGGTACTGCACAGTGATTGCTGGGGAACCTTACAGGAGTGAAGGTACTGCACAGTGATTGCTGGGGAACCTTACAGGAGTGAAGGTACTGCACAGTGATTGCTGGGGAACCTTACAGGAGTGAAGGTACTGCACAGTGATTGCTGGGGAACCTTACAGGAGTGACGGTACTGCACAGTGATTGCTGGGGAACCTTACAGGAGTGAAGGTACTGCACAGTGATTGCTGGGGAACCTTACAGGAGTGAAGGTACTGCACCGTGATTGCTGGGGAACCTTACAGGAGTGAAGGTACTGCACCGTGATTGCTGGGGAACCTTACAGGAGTGAAGGTACTGCACCGTGATTGCTGGGGAACCTTACAGGAGTGAAGGTACTGCACCGTGATTGCTGGGGAACCTTACAGGAGTGAAGGTACTGTACGGTGCTCCGTTTCAACAGTACAGAGACCGCAACATTGTGTGTATGGAGGAAGAGGCGGAGTTTGTGTGTTGGACTGCTAAATGACACTGGACAGCGGGGGCTATTTTTAATCATGGCTGTATTCCAATTGAATTCACTTAATTTGATATTGAATGTCTTTATTTGGTGTGTTTGTGTGCTGTGGGTCTGCCCCACTGTCTGTATTTTTTGTTGTTGCTGGTGGCTACAGCTGAAGTTCCTGAAAGGGAAAATAAAAGTTATTCTATTCTATATTTTTGGCTCTATATTTTTACTTTTTTCCACCGCCTTATGTTTGTGGATTGAAGTCAGGGACTATAACCTAGATAAATGTACGTGTGCCGTTCGCCTCGAATCTGGTCTGTCAGAAGGGCATGCCATGTAATCTACACCAGAAGGTAACGTACAAACACTGCCCAATCTTAGTGTGTTACAAACCCTTTAATTAGACGACATCATAAATTACAATCAAATATAACGTGACATCTGCGTGTATAAAATGACAATAATATAAAATATAGTTTCAGTACTTGGAGGATAAACAGGGGGATGGGCTGGTCTGTCTCTGGCTTTTACTGACTGAAGACTCGCCAGGATGCTGGTGTAGGCGGCGTTCTGACGACAGCGGAGTTTAAAGGGGAGGAATGAGGAGGTACGGTATGTAAGACCTGAAGTATTTGGTTTCAAAGAGGCTCTGAGCAGGATTGTTAATGGAGTTGTAGACTGGAACGTGTTTTTATGTTTGGGTAAGAGGCTCTGGTGGGATTTTGGGAGTTCTGATTGCTGGGGGTCCTGGGACGGTTTCCTGGGCGTGGCTGGGAGCTGTGAGGTCAGCACGGACGTTTGCTGAGGTTGTTCAGATGTTTCTGTGCTGCTGCCTTGTATAGGAGGGTGAAGCTGCCGGGAACCAAAGTGCCACGCCCGTTTTCATCCACCTGGCCCATCAGGATGTAGTTCATTCCTGAGAGAGAGAGAGAAATCCATCCATCAATCAAATCTACCAGCTTCCATTTGCCACTGGTTTTAGAGAGCAATAAAGATTACTGTTGGGCTGTAAAAAGCCTTTACTACCGCACAAAAGAGTGAGTGTGTGTGTGTGTGTGTGTGTGTGTGTGTGTGTGTATAGCCTCCCCTGTGTGTAGTGTGTGTGTGTGTGTGTGTGTATAGCCTCCCCTGTGTGTGTGTGTGTGTGTGTGTGTGTGTATAGCCTCCCCTGTGTGTGTGTAGTGTGTAGTGTGTGTGTGTGTGTGTGTATAGCCTCCCCTGTGTGTGTGTAGTGTGTGTGTGTGTATAGCCTCCCCTGTGTGTGTGTAGTGTGTGTGTGTGTGTGTGTGTGTGTGTATAGCCTCCCCTGTGTGTGTGTGTGTGTGTGTGTGTGTGTATAGCCTCCCCTGTGTGTGTGTGTGTGTGTGTGTGTATAGCCTCCCCTGTGTGTGTGTAGTGTGTGTGTGTGTGTGTGTGTATAGCCTCCCCTGTGTGTGTGTAGTGTGTGAGTGTGTGTATAGCCTCCCCTGTGTGTGTGTGTGTGTGTATAGCCTCCCCTGTGTGTGTGTGTGTGTGTGTGTGTGTGTGTATAGCCTCCCCTGTGTGTGTGTGTGTGTGTGTGTGTGTGTGTGTGTGTATAGCCTCCCCTGTGTGTGTGTGTGTGTGTGTGTGTATAGCCTCCCCTGTGTGTGTGTGTGTGTGTGTGTGTGTGTGTGTATAGCCTCCCCTGTGTGTGTGTAGTGTGTGAGTGTGTGTATAGCCTCCCCTGTGTGTGTGTGTGTGTGTGTGTGTGTGTGTGTGTGTGTGTGTGTGTATAGCCTCCCCTGTGTGTGTGTAGTGTGTGTGTGTGTGTGTGTGTATAGCCTCCCCTGTGTGTGTGTAGTGTGTGAGTGTGTGTATAGCCTCCCCTGTGTGTGTGTGTGTGTGTGTGTGTGTGTGTGTGTGTGTATAGCCTCCCCTGTGTGTGTGTGTGTGTGTGTGTGTATAGCCTCCCCTGTGTGTGTGTAGTGTGTGTGTGTATAGCCTCCCCTGTGTGTGTGTGTGTGTGTGTGTGTATAGCCTCCCCTGTGTGTGTGTGTGTGTGTGTGTATAGCCTCCCCTGTGTGTGTGTAGTGTGTGTGTGTGTGTGTGTGTGTGTGTATAGCCTCCCCTGTGTGTGTGTAGTGTGTGTGTGTGTGTGTGTGTATAGCCTCCCCTGTGTGTGTGTGTGTGTGTGTGTGTGTATAGCCTCCCCTGTGTGTGTGTGTGTGTGTGTGTGTGTATAGCCTCCCCTGTGTGTGTGTAGTGTGTGTGTGTGTGTGTGTGTGTGTAGCCTCCCCTGTGTGTGTGTAGTGTGTGAGTGTGTGTATAGCCTCCCCTGTGTGTGTGTAGTGTGTGTGTGTGTGTGTGTATAGCCTCCCCTGTGTGTGTGTGTAGTGTGTGTGTGTGTGTATAGCCTCCCCTGTGTGTGTGTAGTGTGTGTGTGTGTGTGTGTGTGTATAGCCTCCCCTGTGTGTGTGTAGTGTGTGTGTGTGTGTGTGTGTGTATAGCCTCCCCTGTGTGTGTGTAGTGTGTGAGTGTGTGTATAGCCTCCCCTGTGTGTGTGTAGTGTGTGTGTGTGTATAGCCTCCCCTGTGTGTGTGTGTAGTGTGTGTGTGTGTGTGTGTGTGTGTGTGTGTGTATAGCCTCCCCTGTGTGTGTGTAGTGTGTGTGTGTGTGTGTGTGTGTATAGCCTCCCCTGTGTGTGTGTAGTGTGTGAGTGTGTGTATAGCCTCCCCTGTGTGTGTGTAGTGTGTGTGTGTGTGTGTGTGTATAGCCTCCCCTGTGTGTGTGTAGTGTGTGAGTGTGTGTATAGCCTCCCCTGTGTGTGTGTAGTGTGTGAGTGTGTGTATAGCCTCCCCTGTGTGTGTGTAGTGTGTGAGTGTGTGTGTGTATAGCCTCCCCTGTGTGTGTGAGTGTGTATAGCCTCCCCTGTGTGTGTGTAGTGTGTGTGTGTGTATAGCCTTCCGTGTGTGTGTGTAGTGTGTGTGTGTGTGTGTATAGCCTCCCCTGTGTGTGTGAGTGTGTGTATAGCCTCCCGTGTGTGTGTGTGTGTGTGTGTGAGTGTGTGTATAGCCTCCCCTGTGTGTGTGTAGTGTGTGAGTGTGTGTATAGCCTCCCCTGTGTGTGTGTGTGTGTGTGTGTGTGTGTGTGTGTATAGCCTCCCCTGTGTGTGTGAGTGTGTGTATAGCCTCCCCTGTGTGTGTGTAGTGTGTGTGTGTGTGTGTGTATAGCCTTCCGTGTGTGTGTGTAGTGTGTGTGTGTGTGTATAGCCTCCCCTGTGTGTGTGTGTGTGTGTGTGTGTAGCCTTCCGTGTGTGTGTGTAGTGTGTGTGTGTGTGTGTGTGTGTGTGTATAGCCTTCCGTGTGTGTGTGTAGTGTGTGTGTGTGTGTGTGTGTATAGCCTCCCCTGTGTGTGTGTAGTGTGTGTGTGTGTGTATAGCCTCCCCTGTGTGTGTGTGTGTGTGTGTGTGTGTGTGTGTATAGCCTCCCCTGTGTGTGTGAGTGTGTGTATAGCCTCCCCTGTGTGTGTGTAGTGTGTGTGTGTGTGTATAGCCTTCCGTGTGTGTGTGTAGTGTGTGTGTGTGTGTGTGTGTATAGCCTCCCCTGTGTGTGTGTAGTGTGTGTGTGTGTGTGTGTATAGCCTCCCCTGTGTGTGTGTGTGTGTGTGTGTGTATAGCCTTCCGTGTGTGTGTGTAGTGTGTGTGTGTGTGTGTGTGTGTATAGCCTTCCGTGTGTGTGTGTAGTGTGTGTGTGTGTGTGTGTGTGTGTATAGCCTCCCCTGTGTGTGTGAGTGTGTGTATAGCCTCCCCTGTGTGTGTGTTGTGTGTGTGTGTTTGTGTGTGTATAGCCTTCCGTGTGTGTGTGTAGTGTGTGTGTGTGTGTGTGTGTGTATAGCCTTCCGTGTGTGTGTGTAGTGTGTGTGTGTGTGTATAGCCTCCCCTGTGTGTGTGTAGTGTGTGAGTGTGTGTATAGCCTCCCGTGTGTGTGTGTGTGTGTGTATAGCCTCCCCTGTGTGTGTGTAGTGTGTGAGTGTGTGTATAGCCTCCCCTGTGTGTGTGGTGTGTGTGTGTGTGTATAGCCTCCCCTGTGTGTGTGTAGTGTGTGTGTGTGTGTGTGTATAGCCTCCCCTGTGTGTGTGTAGTGTGTGAGAGTGTGTATAGCCTCCCGTGTGTGTAGTGTGTGTGTGTGTGTGTATAGCCTCCCGTGTGTGTATGTGTGTGTGTGTGTGTGTATAGCCTCCCCTGTGTGTGTGTGTGTGTGTGTGTGTGTGTGTAGTGTGTATAGCCTCCCCTGTGTGTGTGTGTGTGTGTGTGTGTGTGTGTGTGTAGCCTCCCCTGTGTGTGTGTAGTGTGTGAGTGTGTGTATAGCCTCCCCTGTGTGTGTGTGTGTGTGTGTGTGTGCGTGCATGTGCGTGAGTGTGTATAGCCTCCCCTGTGTGTGTAGTGTGTGTGTGTGTGTATAGCCTCCCCTGTGTGTGTGTGTGTGTGTAGTGTATAGTGTGTGGTGTGTGTGTGTGTGTGTGTGTATAGTGTGTGGTGTGTGTAGTGTGTGTGTGTGTGTGTGTAGTGTATAGTGTGTGTGTAATGTATAGTGTGTGGTGTGTGTAGTGTGTAGTGTGTAGTGTGTGGGGCTGCACGATGTATCGTGATTTTTTTTTAATTTTTTTTTTTAAATCATCATTGCGATATGAATCGCAAAGGGCTGCAATATCATAATTATTAATATTGGTACAAGCCATGTCAATCTCACTCCACAATGCAAGCTTTTTACATCCGCGATGTAATCACAATCAGCAAAGCCAAATTAGTACTTCTGACAAGTCGTCTTGTGACAAGAATGACGACCCTTTTTCCTCAGTGTCGCGCACCTGGAGAACTTTGTGTGGCAGACACCGTTATACTTTGTCACGCAGTGTGATTGGACAGCCAGAGGGAATGCCGAAATTCGTTGATGTGTTTTTCTGCTCCACTTCATTATTTTAGTTTTGACTGGTGGGGATAGAGGAAGTATCATATGTATGACGCAGGGATGGATGCAGTTAAGTCATTGAACCAGTTAGCCGACAATGCGTGTGTTCATCCAGCATTTCATATTAGAACATATTATCCCTGTCTTTCCTCACTTGCATATTATCCCTGTCTTCCCTCACCAGCATATTATCCCTGTCTTCCCTCACTTGCATATTATCCCTGTCTTCCCTCACTTGCATATTATCCCTGTCTTCCCTCACTTGGTTTATGGGACTGGACGGACCACCTTCTTTTTTCCGTTCACATAGGTTTTTTTAACAAAAGTAGATTTACAATCTCAATAATTTAACCTGGCATCGCCACCTTTACACAAATGTAAATAAATAGTCAGGAGTTACCAGAGAAAACAGTAACTCCGCCTTCGCCGAACATGCTACTTTGCTAAGGATATGGTACCAGTTTGTACCGTTAGCAAAGGAGTGCGAGCCGATTAAAGAAGTTAGATAAATGGCACCAGGCAGATCCCTCAAGAACGTATTTTTCCAAAGTGGAATGTGGAAGCGGAGTTCTTTGTTACGACGACGGATCTTCATAGTAGTGTTGTCACGATACCAAAATTTTGACTTCGATACCGATACCAGGTTTAGTATCATGATACTCGATACTGAATCGGTACTTGAAACTGAAACGATACTGATTCGATACTCGGTACCTCTACTGAAATGACCTTAACCCTATTTACTTTGGCCCTTCAGAGGCAATTTCCTCCTCGTTTCTACTAGTTTTATTTAAATGTCAATATCTAAAAAAATATTCCCTGCACATCCATGGTTTTAAGTTCGAACTGAAGAAGAAGCTGTATCATTCAGAAATTTGCTACAGAATACATTTATTTCAGAATAGTCACATACAGTACAGTGTTTCCCCTAGATTTTTTTTCAGGCCGGGTGGTAGGCCCCTCGAAACTACCAGTGTTGTTGCGCGTACACGGTGTCATCAAACGCGAGTGCGGGGCCGAGGTAGTATCATCGCGCAGGTCGGGGGTACGGAGAGTCCACATGGGGAGGGTGTTGGTAACAAAGTGGTGCATTTCTCCATTCTGAGCTAAAATAACATTTGCTCATAAAGGCGTATGGTAAATAAATATTAGTTATTTATAATATTAATAAACTTAAAACAGAACTTATATACAATAAACCCCCCTTAGCTTCACAAATGATATTCAGAACTATACAACTTAAACCCAGGACAAGGAGTTTGTTTCTACCGGTTTTTAAGGACTGTTTCTGGATCAGCTATCTTTGCAGCACTGTAGAGCTGCTTTTGAGACTCCTCCATAGTGCTGATCCATAATCAGTCCTTAAAAACAGGCAGAATCAAACTCCTGCCTCTGCAGAATTAGCTTTTACTCTACACTAAAATGTAATAGTTCTGGTCAGATAGCGAAACGGACGAAAGTGCGCCATTTTGCGTAGAGGCGGAAACTATAATTACACCCTCATAATATCAGCTTTGCCATTGAAAATTTAATTAGGCCTAACGGGAAACCGAAGCTGTTTTGGCAAGGGTTTTTACAGATGCTATTTTGATCATTCCAGCATTCTGCGGTAAGGGAAATATTGCAGCTACATAAAAGAAAAAGAAAAAAAAGATTATATTAAAAAAAAGAATAATATAATTTTTTTTAAGTACCGAACGTCGGAAAATTCTAATACCGAACCGTTTTTTTTTTAAGTATCGAAAAAGTACCGAAGTTTCGGTGTACCGTGCAACACTACTTCATAGATAGCCTAATTACGCGACGGATCTTCATAGATAGCCTAATTACGCGACTGATCTTCATAGATAGCCTAATTACGCGACGGATCTTCATAGGTAGCCTAATTACACGACGGATCTTCATAGGTAGCCTAATTACACGGCGGATCTTCATAGATAGCCTAATTACGCGACGGATCTTCATAGGTAGCCTAATTACACGACGGATCTTCATAGATAGCCTAATTACACGATGGATCTTCATAGGTAGCCTAATTACACGACGGATCTTCATAGATAGCCTAATTACGCGACGGATCTTCATAGGTAGCCTAATTACACGACGGATCTTCATAGGTAGCCTAATTACGCGACGGATCTTCATAGATGGCCTAATTACACTACGGATCTTCATAGATGGCCTAATTACACAACGGATCTTCATAGATGGCCTAATTAAACTATGGATCTTCATAGATGGCCTAATTACGCGACGGATCTTCATAGATGGCCTAATTAAACTACGGATCTTCATAGATGGCCTAATTACACGACGGATCTTCATAGATGGCCTAATTACACTACGGATCTTCATAGATGGCCTAATTACACGACGGATCTTCATAGATGGCCTAATTACGCGACGGATCTTCATAGATGGCCTAATTACGCGACGGATCTTCATAGATGGCCTAATTACACTACGGATCTTCATAGATGGCCTAATTACACTACGGATCTTCATAGATAGCCTAATTACACTACAGATCTTCATAGGTAGCCTAATTACACTACGGATCTTCATAGATGGCCTAATTACGCGACGGATCTTCATAGATGGCCTAATTACACTACGGATCTTCATAGATGGCCTAATTACACTACGGATCTTCATAGATGGCCTAATTACACTACGGATCTTCATAGGTAGCCTAATTACACTACGGATCTTCATAGATGGCCTAATTAAACTACGGATCTTCATAGATAGCCTAATTACACTACGGATCTTCATAGATGGCCTAATTACGCGACGGATCTTCATAGGTAGCCTAATTACACTACGGATCTTCATAGATAGCCTAATTACGCGACGGATCTTCATAGATGGCCTAATTACACTACGGATCTTCATAGATGGCCTAATTACACTACGGATCTTCATAGATGGCCTAATTACACTACGGATCTTCATAGATGGCCTAATTACACTACGGATCTTCATAGATGGCCTAATTACACTACGGATCTTCATAGATGGCCTAATTACGCGACGGATCTTCATAGATAGCCTAATTACACTACGGATCTTCATAGATGGCCTAATTACACTACGGATCTTCATAGGTAGCCTAATTACACGACGGATCTTCATAGATAGCCTAATTACACTACGGATCTTCATAGGTAGCCTAATTACACGACGGATCTTCATAGATGGCCTAATTACGCGACGGATCTTCATAGGTAGCCTAATTACACTACGGATCTTCATAGGTAGCCTAATTACACTACGGATCTTCATAGATGGCCTAATTATGCGACGGATCTTCATAGGTAGCCTAATTACACTACGGATCTTCATAGATGGCCTAATTACGCGACGGATCTTCATAGGTAGCCTAATTACACTACGGATCTTCATAGATGGCCTAATTACACTACGGATCTTCATAGATGGCCTAATTACGCGACGGATCTTCATAGGTAGCCTAATTACACTACGGATCTTCATAGGTAGCCTAATTACACTACGGATCTTCATAGATGGCCTAATTACGCGACGGATCTTCATAGGTAGCCTAATTACACTACGGATCTTCATAGATGGCCTAATTACACTACGGATCTTCATAGATGGCCTAATTACGCGACGTATCTTCATAGATGGCCTAATTACACTACGGATCTTCATAGATGGCCTAATTACACTACGGATCTTCATAGATGGCCTAATTACGCGACGTATCTTCATAGATGGCCTAATTACACTACGGATCTTCATAGATGGCCTAATTACACTACGGATCTTCATAGATGGCCTAATTACACTACGGATCTTCATAGATGGCCTAATTACGCGACGGATCTTCATAGATAGCCTAATTACACTACGGATCTTCATAGATGGCCTAATTACACTACGGATCTTCATAGGTAGCCTAATTACACGACGGATCTTCATAGATGGCCTAATTACGCGACGGATCTTCATAGGTAGCCTAATTACACTACGGATCTTCATAGGTAGCCTAATTACACTACGGATCTTCATAGATGGCCTAATTACGCGACGGATCTTCATAGGTAGCCTAATTACACTACGGATCTTCATAGATGGCCTAATTACGCGACGGATCTTCATAGGTAGCCTAATTACACTACGGATCTTCATAGATGGCCTAACTACACTACGGATCTTCATAGATGGCCTAATTACGCGACAGATCTTCATAGGTAGCCTAATTACACTACGGATCTTCATAGGTAGCCTAATTACACTACGGATCTTCATAGATGGCCTAATTACGCGACGGATCTTCATAGGTAGCCTAATTACACTACGGATCTTCATAGATGGCCTAATTACACTACGGATCTTCATAGATGGCCTAATTACGCGACGTATCTTCATAGATGGCCTAATTACACTACGGATCTTCATAGATGGCCTAATTACACTACAGATCTTCATAGATGGCCTAATTACGCGACGGATCTTCATAGGTAGCCTAATTACACTACGGATCTTCATAGATGGCCTAATCACGCGACGGATCTTCATAGGTAGCCTAATTACACTACGGATCTTCATAGATGGCCTAATTACGCGACGGATCTTCATAGGTAGCCTAATTACACTACGGATCTTCATAGATGGCCTAATTACGCGACGGATCTTCATAGATGGCCTAATTACACGACGGATCTTCATAGATGGCCTAATTACACTACGGATCTTCATAGATGGCCTAATTACACGACGGATCTTCATAGATGGCCTAATTACACTACGGATCTTCATAGATGGCCTAATTACACGACGGATCTTCATAGATGGCCTAATTACACTACGGATCTTCATAGATGGCCTAATCACGCGACGGATCTTCATGGGTAGCCTAATTACACTACGGATCTTCATAGATGGCCTAATTACACTACGGATCTTCATAGATGGCCTAATTACGCGACGGATCTTCATAGATGGCCTAATTACACTATGGATCTTCATAGATGGCCTAATTACGCGACGGATCTTCATAGATAGCCTAATAACGCGACGGATCTTCATAGATGGCCTAATTACACGACGGATCTTCATAGATGGCCTAATTACACTACGGATCTTCATAGATGGCCTAATTACACTACGGATCTTCATAGATGGCCTAATTACACTACGGATCTTCACACACACTCACTGACATACATACATCCACACACATACACCACATAACCACACATTCACATTTTCTTTTTTTTGGTATTGTTGTTGATATATATTTTGTCACTATTATTATTATTAGTTAGCTATCACTCTTATGTATTTATGTTAATTTCTGTATGTTATTTTGTGTTCTTTATAACACTCTTGGCGATCATTAGGTGGAGGCTCCACATAAGCCCATTGGGCTTTTTTGCCTCTTCCTGCACTGTTCATAAATTGTTTTCTCTGTAAATTTTGTATTTTAAATTTGTGCGAAATAAAAACTAAACTAAACAAAAAAAAAATAAAATAAAATAGATGGCCTAATTACGCGACGGATCTTCATAGATGGCCTAATTACACTACGGATCTTCATAGATGGCCTAATCACGCGACGGATCTTCATAGATGGCCTAATTACACTACGGATCTTCATAGATGGCCTAATTACACTACGGATCTTCATAGATGGCCTAATTACACTACGGATCTTCATAGATGGCCTAATTACACGACGGATCTTCATAGATGGCCTAATTACACTACGGATCTTCATAGATGGCCTAATCACGCGACGGATCTTCATAGATGGCCTAATTACACTACGGATCTTCATAGATGGCCTAATTACACTACGGATCTTCATAGATGGCCTAATTACGCGACGGATCTTCATAGATGGCCTAATTACACTACGGATCTTCATAGATGGCCTAATTACGCAACGGATCTTCATAGGTAGCCTAATTACACTACGGATCTTCATAGGTAGCCTAATTACACTACGGATCTTCATAGATGGCCTAATTACGCGACGGATCTTCATAGGTAGCCTAATTACACTACGGATCTTCATAGATGGCCTAATTACACTACGGATCTTCATAGATGGCCTAATTACGCGACGTATCTTCATAGATGGCCTAATTACACTACGGATCTTCATAGATGGCCTAATTACACTACGGATCTTCATAGATGGCCTAATTACGCGACGGATCTTCATAGGTAGCCTAATTACACTACGGATCTTCATAGATGGCCTAATCACGCGACGGATCTTCATAGGTAGCCTAATTACACTACGGATCTTCATAGATGGCCTAATTACGCGACGGATCTTCATAGGTAGCCTAATTACACTACGGATCTTCATAGATGACCTAATTACGCGACGGATCTTCATAGATGGCCTAATTACACGACGGATCTTCATAGATGGCCTAATTACACTACGGATCTTCATAGATGGCCTAATTACACGACGGATCTTCATAGATGGCCTAATTACACGACGGATCTTCATAGATGGCCTAATTACACTACGGATCTTCATAGATGGCCTAATTACACTACGGATCTTCATAGATGGCCTAATTACACTACGGATCTTCATAGATGGCCTAATTACACTACGGATCTTCATAGATGGCCTAATTACGCGACGGATCTTCATAGATGGCCTAATTACACTACAGATCTTCATAGATGGCCTAATTAGACTACGGATCTTCATAGATGGCCTAATTACGCAACGGAGCTTCATAGATGGCCTAATTACACTACGGATCTTCATAGATGGCCTAATTACACTACGGATCTTCATAGGTAGCCTAATTACACGACGGATCTTCATAGATGGCCTAATTACACTACGGATCTTCATAGATGGCCTAATTACGCGACTGATCTTCATAGATGGCCTAATTACACTACGGATCTTCATAGATGGCCTAATTACGCGACGGATCTTCATAGGTAGCCTAATTACACTACGGATCTTCATAGGTAGCCTAATTACGCGACGGATCTTCATAGATGGCACCTAATTACGCGACGGATCTTCATAGGTAGCCTAATTACGCGACGGATCTTCATAGGTAGCCTAATTATGCGACGGATCTTCATAGATAGCCTAATTACACTACGGATCTTCATAGATGGCCTAATTACACTACGGATCTTCATAGATGGCCTAATTACGCGACGGATCTTCAAAGGTGGCCTAATTACACTACGGATCTTCATAGATGGCCTAATTACGCGACGGATCTTCATAGGTAGCCTAATTACGCGACGGATCTTCATAGATAGCCTAATTACGCGACGGATCTTCATAGATGGCCTAATTACGCGACGGATCTTCATAGATGGCCTAATTACACTACGGATCTTCATAGATGGCCTAATTACGCGACGGATCTTCATAGGTGGCCTAATTACACTACGGATCTTCATAGGTAGCCTAATTACGCGACGGCTCTTCATAGGTAGCCTAATTACGCGACGGATCTACATAGGTAGCCTAATTATGCGACGGATCTTCATAGATAGCCTAATTACACTACGGATCTTCATAGATGGCCTAATTACACTACGGATCTTCATAGATGGCCTAATTACACGACGGATCTTCATAGATGGCCTAATTACACTACGGATCTTCATAGATGGCCTAATCACGCGACGGATCTTCATAGATGGCCTAATTACACTACGGATCTTCATAGATGGCCTAATTACACTACGGATCTTCATAGATGGCCTAATTACACTACGGATCTTCATAGATGGCCTAATTACACGACGGATCTTCATAGATGGCCTAATTACACTACGGATCTTCATAGATGGCCTAATCACGCGACGGATCTTCATAGATGGCCTAATTACACTACGGATCTTCATAGATGGCCTAATTACACTACGGATCTTCATAGATGGCCTAATTACGCGACGGATCTTCATAGATGGCCTAATTACACTACGGATCTTCATAGATGGCCTAATTACGCAACGGATCTTCATAGGTAGCCTAATTACACTACGGATCTTCATAGGTAGCCTAATTACACTACGGATCTTCATAGATGGCCTAATTACGCGACGGATCTTCATAGGTAGCCTAATTACACTACGGATCTTCATAGATGGCCTAATTACACTACGGATCTTCATAGATGGCCTAATTACGCGACGTATCTTCATAGATGGCCTAATTACACTACGGATCTTCATAGATGGCCTAATTACACTACGGATCTTCATAGATGGCCTAATTACGCGACGGATCTTCATAGGTAGCCTAATTACACTACGGATCTTCATAGATGGCCTAATCACGCGACGGATCTTCATAGGTAGCCTAATTACACTACGGATCTTCATAGATGGCCTAATTACGCGACGGATCTTCATAGGTAGCCTAATTACACTACGGATCTTCATAGATGGCCTAATTACGCGACGGATCTTCATAGATGGCCTAATTACACGACGGATCTTCATAGATGGCCTAATTACACTACGGATCTTCATAGATGGCCTAATTACACGACGGATCTTCATAGATGGCCTAATTACACGACGGATCTTCATAGATGGCCTAATTACACTACGGATCTTCATAGATGGCCTAATTACACTACGGATCTTCATAGATGGCCTAATTACACTACGGATCTTCATAGATGGCCTAATTACACTACGGATCTTCATAGATGGCCTAATTACGCGACGGATCTTCATAGATGGCCTAATTACACTACAGATCTTCATAGATGGCCTAATTAGACTACGGATCTTCATAGATGGCCTAATTACGCAACGGAGCTTCATAGATGGCCTAATTACACTACGGATCTTCATAGATGGCCTAATTACACTACGGATCTTCATAGGTAGCCTAATTACACGACGGATCTTCATAGATGGCCTAATTACACTACGGATCTTCATAGATGGCCTAATTACGCGACTGATCTTCATAGATGGCCTAATTACACTACGGATCTTCATAGATGGCCTAATTACGCGACGGATCTTCATAGGTAGCCTAATTACACTACGGATCTTCATAGGTAGCCTAATTACGCGACGGATCTTCATAGATGGCCTAATTACGCGACGGATCTTCATAGGTAGCCTAATTACGCGACGGATCTTCATAGGTAGCCTAATTATGCGACGGATCTTCATAGATAGCCTAATTACACTACGGATCTTCATAGATGGCCTAATTACACTACGGATCTTCATAGATGGCCTAATTACGCGACGGATCTTCAAAGGTGGCCTAATTACACTACGGATCTTCATAGATGGCCTAATTACGCGACGGATCTTCATAGGTAGCCTAATTACGCGACGGATCTTCATAGATAGCCTAATTACGCGACGGATCTTCTTAGATGGCCTAATTACGCGACGGATCTTCATAGATGGCCTAATTACACTACGGATCTTCATAGATGGCCTAATTACGCGACGGATCTTCATAGGTGGCCTAATTACACTACGGATCTTCATAGGTAGCCTAATTACGCGACGGATCTTCATAGGTAGCCTAATTACGCGACGGATCTACATAGGTAGCCTAATTATGCGACGGATCTTCATAGATAGCCTAATTACGCGACGGATCTTCATAGATGGCCTAATTACGCGACGGATCTTCATAGATGGCCTAATTACGTGACGGATCTTCACAGGTAGCCTAATTACGTTAGTAGTTTAAGGAGAGATTGGACTTTTTAAAAAAATTAAAAAATAACCAAAATAAGATTGCACTGATAGCCTACCTATGGTTGTTCAATATATTAATTTAATTTTATCACTTTATCAGCAGACTTTACATTTTCAGGGTCTACATTAGTGGCACACCGAAATGGTACAATTAAATTTGTCATCGCAATAATCAACATGTTAATCGAACATTTTCCCCATATTGTGCAGCCCTGTGTGTGTGTGTGTGTGTGTGTGTGTGTGTGTGTGTGTGTGTGTGTGTGTGTGTGTGTGTGTGTGTGTGTGTGTGTGTGTGAGACACGGTACCTCTGCGCAGGACGGGACATTTCTTGCAGGTGGACAGCAGTCTCACAGACATGGCCTCGCCTGCCCTGTGTGATGGTGAGCCGGCCGGCCTTGTAGGCCTTAATGAGAGACACGTTCACGCTAACGCTGCCTCTGAGCCCTGGAGTTACCGCCGTGATCTTCCCCGTGAGCACTGAGGATGAGGAGGGTGGAGAGATGGTTCTTACTCATGTGCTTCACACAGCAAAGCCATTCATATCAGCAACTGTACCTCTGAAACGTCTGTGTGTGGTTGTGTAGTATAATGCTGTACCTCTGAAACGTCTGTGTGTGGTTGTGTAGTATAATGCTGTACCTCTGAAACGTCTGTGTGTGGTTGTGTAGTATAATGCTGTACCTCTAAAACGTCTGTGTGTGGTTGTGTAGTATAATGCTGTACCTCTGAAACGTCTGTGTGGTTGTGTAGTATAATGCTGTACCTCTAAAACGTCTGTGTGTGGTTGTGTAGTATAATGCTGTACCTCTGAAACGTCTGTGTGGTTGTGTAGTATAATGCTGTACCTCTAAAACGTCTGTGTGTGGTTGTGTAGTATAATGCTGTACCTCTGAAACATCTGTGTGTGGTTGTTTAGTATAATGCTGTACCTCTGAAACGTCTGTGTGTGGTTGTGTAGTATAATGCTGTACCTCTGAAACGTCTGTGTGTGGTTGTGTAGTATAATGGCTACCTCTGAAACGTCTGTGTGTGGTTGTGTAGTATAATGCTGTACTTCTAAAACGTCTGTGTGTGGTTGTGTAGTATAATGCTGTACCTCTGAAACGTCTGTGTGTGGTTGTGTAGTATAGTGCTGTACCTCTAAAACTTCTGTGTGTGGTTGTGTAGTATAATACTGTACCTCTGAAACGTCTATGTGTGGTTGTGTAGTATAATGCTGTACCTCTGAAACGTCTGTGTGTGGTTGTGTAGTATAATGCTGTACCTCTGAAACGTCTGTGTGGTTGTGTAGTATAATGCTGTACCTCTGAAACGTCTGTGTGTGGTTGTGTAGTATAATGCTGTATCTCTGAAACGTCTGTGTGGTGTAGTATAATGGCTGTACCTCTGAAACGTCTGTGTGTGGTTGTGTAGTATAATGCTGTACCTCTGAAACGTCTGTGTGTGGTTGTGTAGTATAATGGCCGTGGAACACAGCCCTTATAATGCAGAGGTTGCAGGTTTAAATCCCAGCGTGGGACACTGCTGTTGTACCCGTGAGCCCCAGAGCCTGAAATGCCTCAGTAAATACTCCACTGTATGACTGGACAGTGTGTAAACAATGTAAGCTGTGGTCATGGAATCTGCTCAGCAAACAAGACTGAATGACGGTCTTTTCTCTACTATTTCATCCTGTCTGACACACAGAGCCAGGTGTCTGCTGACACCGCAGGCTTGGTATCAAACAGGTGAGGTGCGCAGTACTGCCACACAGAAACGATGCTGGTCAAGTACTGTCACACTGCTTGCAATACCGCATACCACCACCAGATGCCCCCATCGCATTGCTGTTCCCTGAGGATTCTGAGGGCTCTGATATCCACAAACTCAGGTACGGCTCTGATATACACAAACCCAGGTACGGCTCTGATATACACAAACCCAGGTACGGCTCTGATATACACAAACCCAGGTACGGCTCTGATATACACAAACCCAGGTACGGCTCTGATATACACAAACCCAGGTACGGCTCTGATATCCACAAACTCAGGTACGGCTCTGATATACACAAACCCAGGTACGGCTCTGATATACACAAACTCAGGTACGGCTCTGATATACACAAACCCAGGTACGGCTCTGATATACACAAACCCAGGTACGGCTCTGATATACACAAACTCAGGTACGGCTCTGATATACACAAACCCAGGTACGGCTCTGATATACACAAACCCAGGTACGGCTCTGATATACACAAACTCAGGTACGGCTCTGATATACACAAACCCAGGTACGGCTCTGATATACACAAACTCAGGTACGGCTCTGATATACACAAACCCAGGTACGGCTCTAACCCACAGCGGTTACCCTGCAGGGTTGATATAGGCACAGGTGTGTGAATGATGGTGAGTTACAGGTTACTGCTGAGGTCACTCCACTGGCTGCCAGTTGCAGCCAGGATCAGGTTCAAAGTTCTGACCCTGGCCTACACTGCAGCCAATAGGACAGGCTCCGCCTACCTGCAGGACTTAATCCAGAACTATGTTCCTGCTCGACCACTTCGCTCTTCTACAGCAGGGCGACTGGCACTTCCCCCCCTCCGTGTCAAAGGCTCTCGCTCGTCCTGACTGCGGAGTTTTTCCACCTTAGCTCCTCAGTGGTGGAATGAACTTCCCATTCCCCTACGTTCTACTCCAACCCTGCCTGCATTCTGTCGAGGCCTGAAGACACACCTCTTCAGACTCCACCTTGACTGATATCCTCACCTAGGAATATCAGTTCCCTGTTTACTAGTTCCCTGTGTTTTCCTGTCTGTTTATTATAGTTTATAATAGTATTTAGAATAGAAGTGTAGTATTGCTGATTTACCCACAGCTTACTGTGAACTACAGTCAACGTTCATTACTAGGGATAGCTGCTACATTATGGGAAGGATGTGCTTTGTCTTGTCTGTTCTGTAGTGATCTTGATGATGTCTCTGTATGCACTTATTGTACGTCGCTTTGGATAAAAGCGTCTGCTAAATGAATGTAATGTAATGTAAGATGCAGGTACAAATGTGTGGGTTACAAGCAAGGTGAAGGTACAGGTGTGGGTTACAGGTAAGGTACAGGTGTGTGGGTTACAGATAAGGTGCAGGTACAGGTGTGTGGGTTACAGATAAGGTGCAGGTACAGGTGTGTGGGTTACAGGTAAGGTGCAGGTACAGGTGTGTGGGTTACAGATAAGGTGCAGGTACAGGTGTGTGGGTTACAGGTAAGGTGCAGGTACAGGTGTGTGGGTTACAGGTGCGGGTACAGGTGTGTGGGTTACAGGTAAGGTGCAGGTACAGGTGTGGGTTACAGATAAGGTGCAGGTGTGTGGGTTACAGGTGCGGGTACAGGTGTGTGGGTTACAGGTAAGGTACAGGTACAGGTGACTCACCAAATTCACTGTTGCAGAAGCTGCTCTGGATGTTTCCAGCCCTTACACACGGTCCAGCACATAGAGGGTTCTGGGGTCTGTCTGCCAAAACACACACACACACACACACACACACACACACACACACACACACACAAACCATCAACGCATGTCCATAACACACACACACTAGTGTGCGGTTCTTCCCGGATATTTCTGGATATTTCTGTCCGGAACCGAACCGAGTCCGACGTGTATTCTGTATTTTGGTGTCCGATCTGACCTGAGGCCAACTCAGTTTAAAAAAGAAAGAAATAAATACACAACTCGCTGCTTAAAACAGATCTTTATGTCCTAATCTAATGTTAATGATTTCATATTAATTAATACATATTAACTAATGTCTCGACGCAAACCGCAATGTCAGGTACATTATGTACTGTACATCAGGGGTGTCAGACTGAGGGGTTAGGGTTAGGGGGGTCAATGTGTCTGCCGGTTTTTATGGTTTCCTTTTGATCAGCTGCCTGGAGAACAAGGTGCGTGGATTCTTTAGCCAATCAATGACTTGAAAGAACCACCAGTGCCAAGAACAGGCTGAAAGCCAAAAGCGACTGCCGCCCTCCAGGACTGGAGTTTCACACCTGTGCTGTACTTGAAAGGTACTGGCAGTTTTGCATACTTCCGGGTAGAAGAGGAAGTGAGGTGAGGAGTGAAGACTATTGGGAGGCAGCCCCTGATTCAGTGGCGAAATAATCACTAAGCAAACCATGCTTCGCCAGACAAGCTAAAAACATTAGCCAAACTGTCACTAACGTTAGCTAAACATGCCATGAAACCGAAAGGAAAAATACAAGACATCCATTCCAGAATAGTCTGCTAGCTATTTATTCCACAAACCCTCACTATTTAACGATTGATAGTTAGCTAACGTTAGGTAAAATAAAACCCAGCATTTAGATTCAAATATTGTTTCAATCCGACTGTGAACAATGATCCAATTAAATTAATAACCATAACGGAACCCACCTATCGAGTCCGGGTCGGGTATCCACATCCACACACCCATCCACATCCACACACACACCCACATCCACACACACATCCACACACACATCCACACACCCATCCACATCCACACCCACATCCACACACCCATCCACATCCACACCCACATCCACACACACACACCCACATCCACACACCCATCCACAACCACACCCACATCCACACACACACCCACATCCACACCCACATCCACACACACACCCACATCCACACACACATCCACACACACATCCACACACCCATCCACACACCCATCCACATCCACACCCACATCCACACACCCATCCACATCTACACACACACATCCACACACACATCCACATCCACACACACATCCACACACACATCCACACACCCATCCACATCCACACACCCATCCACACACCCATCCACATCCACATCTACACACACACATCCACATCCACACACACACATCCACATCTACACACACATCCACACACCCATCCACATCCACACACACACACATCCACACACACCCATCCACATCCACATCCACACACCCATCCACATCCACACACACACATCCACATCCACACACACATCCACACACCCATCCACTTCCACATCTACACACACACATGCACACACCCATCCACATCCACACACACATCCACACACCCATCCACATCCACACACCCATCCACATCTACACACACATCCACATCTACACACACACATCCACACACCCATCCACATCCACACACACATCCACATCCCCATCCACATCCCCATCTACACACACACATCCACACACCCATCCACATCCACACACCCATCCACATCCACACACCCATCCACATCTACACACACACATCCACACACCCATCCACATCCACACACACATCCACATCCACACACCCATCCACATCCACACACACATCCACACACCCACACACATCCACATACCCATTCACATCCACACACACACACACACACACACACACACACACACACATCCACATCCACACACCCATCCACATCCACACACACAACCACATCCACACACACACACATCCACACACACATCCACATCCACACACCCATCCACATCCACACACCCATCCACATCCACATACCCATCCACATCCAAACACACACACATCCACATCCACACACCCATCCACATCCACACACAAAACCACATCCACACACACACACACACACACATACACACACACACACACACATCCACACACACACACACCCATCCACATCCACACACCCATCCACATGCACACACCCATCCACACATCCATCCACATCCACACACACATCCACACACACATCCACATCCACACCCATCCACACCCATCCACATCCACACACACATCCACATCCACACACCCACACACACATCCACATCCACACACACATCCACTAGGGATAGGGTCATGTACACGTTTAACCGTGTACACAAAAATTAATCACTATCCGTTTAGGACGGATTAACCGAAATCTTAAAATAATTTTTTCCTCGTACAATATTATGTAATATCTAAAGCATTTAAATATATCTAGATCGGAAATCACGTCAACAGAAGTAACGTTGATGGAAGAAATGCGGGAGTCAGTCAGTGAATTTGAGTGAAAGCATCAAAATGAACGACGGAAAAGCTAAAGCCTGGAATTATTTTACAAAACAAGTTGACGGCAACTCGGTAACATGTACACTCTGTGGTGTCGTTTTAAGTGTGAAAGGGGGGAGTACCAGCTCAATGAACAATCATCTGCGATTAAAACACGCGAACGTAGATTTTGAACAAGATGCCGCGGTGGGTAATGCTAGCACCCAACCCCGAATAGGCTCCGTCTTCTACAAGTGCACTCCACAGAGAGCTGCGAAAATCACCCAGCTGATCGCGGATATGATTGTGAAAGACACAAGACCGTTAAGCCAAGTGGATGCGCCAGGCTTTAGGTCTCTGATGGAATATGTTGAGCCATCTTACTCAGTCCCAAGCTGGTGGACAATAACAAAAACACTCCGTGATTGGACTGTTTTATTTGAATTTCATGACACTAGTGTATTTAATGAAAATATTTTGAAACAGTAAAGTATATTCTATTATATTCTAACCTATATTTACCTACTAACGTTAATCCTTCATAACTGCTTGCTTACTTACGAGCAGCTACCCGAGTTTCCGACCAGTATCGTTGGCCTCTATGGCTATGACGTCATGTTACGGTTAACCGCGGATAAACGCCAACATTCTAAGTGTAAACGTGTACAAAAAAAAGCCAAAACCCCCATCCCTAACATCCACACACACACATCCACATCCACACACCCATCCACACACATCCACACACACATACACGTCCACACACACATCCACACACACATCCACGTCCACACACACATCCACACACACATCCACATTCACATCCACACACACATCCACATCCACACACATCCACATACACATCCACGTCCACATCCACGTCCACACACATCCACACGCACATCCACACTATCAATGCATGCACATAATTAACACACATAACCTGCCCCCCCCCCCCCCCCACCAGTAACCAGTACTTGTAGTTGGCACAAAACGCACAACATAAGTAGCACAATACATGCAATCAGTACAATAATCGCACTGCATACAGTCTGTCCAATACCACACAAAACATGCAACATACAATCCCACCCAATCCACTGGCTCAATTTATCAATCAGTTGGCTTGCTCACTTCATCAACCAATCAGCTGGCCCACTTTATCACCCAATCAGCTGGCCCACTTTATCACCCAATCAGCTGGCCCACTTTATCACCCAATCAGCTGGCCCACTTTATCAACCAATCAGCTGGCCCACTTTATCACCCAATCAGCTGCCACTCACTTTTTCTCTTGGGTAGCAGCGGCTTCACCACCACTCTCCTGCCCCCTGGAGTGACGGGTCTGGTTCTGGGAGGGGAGGGGCGTTCCCTGGACTCCGGGGACGGCGATTGGTTTGAGTGTGGTGGTGGTGGCAGGGTGGGGTGGAGGGGTGGGTTTGGGTGTGGTGGGGGCAGGGCGGGGTGGGGTTTTGACGTTGGGTTTTGGTGGCACAGATTCCACGTTGGGTCCCATCCCGGTGGGACCCCCCATGGTGGGCACCTTGGAGCCGCGGGGGATGCTGCTGTAACTCGCCATGAAGCCGTCCGAGGTCACGCTGAGGTCAGAGACAAACTGGACCAGGAGCTCGTTCCCATTGGTCACAATGTCTCTGTGGGTGGAGCCGGAGGATGCCAGGGGAAAAAAGGAACATGGATTAGTATTAATATGGGGGTCCCATCGTGGGCCTGAAGAGCCACAATTTAGCAAATCAGCAACCATTTCAGACCCAAGCTGAAGTGAGTTAACGGTGTAAACGACTGCTTTAGTTGAGTTAACGGTGTAAACGACTGCTTTAACTGAGTTAACGGTGTACACGACTGCTTTAGTTGAGTTAACGGTGTACACGACTGCTTTAATTGAGTTAACAGTGTAAACGACTGCTTTAGTTGAGTTATCGGTGTAAACGACTGCTTTAGTTGAGTTATCGGTGTAAACGACTGCTTTAGTTGAGTTAACGGTGTACACGACTGCTTTAACTGAGTTAACGGTGTACACGACTGCTTTAGTTGAGTTAACGGTGTACACGACTGCTTTAATTGAGTTAACGGTGTAAACGACTGCTTTAGTTTAGTTAACGGTGTAAACGACTGCTTTAGTTGAGTTAACAGTGTAAACGACTGCTTTAGTTGAGTTATCGGTGTAAACGACTGCTTTAGTTGAGTTATCGGTGTAAACGACTGCTTTAGTTGAGTTAACGGTGTACACGACTGCTTTAGTTGAGTTAACGGTGTACACGACTGCTTTAATTGAGTTAACGGTGTAAACGACTGCTTTAGTTGAGTTAACAGTGTAAACGACTGCTTTAGTTGAGTTATCGGTGTAAACGACTGCTTTAGTTGAGTTATCGGTGTAAACGACTGCTTTAGTTGAGTTAACGGTGTACACGACTGCTTTAACTGAGTTAACGGTGTACACGACTGCTTTAGTTGAGTTAACGGTGTACACGACTGCTTTAATTGAGTTAACGGTGTAAACGACTGCTTTAGTTTAGTTAACGGTGTAAACGACTGCTTTAGTTGAGTTAACAGTGTAAACGACTGCTTTAGTTGAGTTATCGGTGTAAACGACTGCTTTAGTTGAGTTATCGGTGTAAACGACTGCTTTAGTTGAGTTAACGGTGTACACGACTGCTTTAGTTGAGTTAACGGTGTAAACGACTGCTTTAATTGAGTTAACGGTGTACACGACTGCTTTAGTTGAGTTAACGGTGTAAACGACTGCTTTAGTTGAGTTATCGGTGTAAACGACTGCTTTAGTTGAGTTATCGGTGTAAACGACTGCTTTAGTTGAGTTAACGGTGTAAACGACTGCTTTAGTTGAGTTAACAGTGTAAACGACTGCTTTAGTTGAGTTATCGGTGTAAACGACTGCTTTAGTCGAGTTATCGGTGTAAACGACTGCTTTAGTTGAGTTAACGGTGTACACGACTGCTTTAGTTGAGTTAACGGTGTACACGACTGCTTTAGTTGAGTTAACGGTGTAAACGACTGCTTTAGTTGAGTTATCGGTGTAAACGACTGCTTTAGTTGAGTTATCGGTGTAAACGACTGCTTTAGTTGAGTTAACGGTGTACACGACTGCTTTAGTTGAGTTAACGGTGTAAACGACTGCTTTAGTTGAGTTATCGGTGTACACGACTGCTTTAGTTGAGTTAACGGTGTACACGACTGCTTTAGTTGAGTTAACGGTGTAAACGACTGCTTTAGTTGAGTTAACGGTGTACACAACTGCTTTAGTTGAGTTAACGGTGTACACGACTGCTTTAGTTGAGTTAACGGTGTAAACGACTGCTTTAGTTGAGTTAACGGTGTAAACGACTGCTTTAATTGAGTTAACGGTGTACACGACTGCTTTAGTTGAGTTAACGGTGTACACGACTGCTTTAGTTGAGTTAACGGTGTAAACGACTGCTTTAGTTGAGTTAACGGTGTAAACGACTGCTTTAATTGAGTTAACGGTGTAAACGACTGCTTTAGTTTAGTTAACAGTGTAAACGACTGCTTTAACTGAGTTAACGGTGTAAACGACTGCTTTAATTGAGTTAACAGTGTAAACGACTGCTTTAATTGAGTTAACAGTGTAAACGACTGCTTTAGTTGAGTTAACGGTGTAAACGACTGCTTTAATTGAGTTAACGGTGTACACGACTGCTTTAGTTGAGTTAACGGTGTAAACGACTGCTTTAGTTGAGTTAACGGTGTAAACGACTGCTTTAATTGAGTTAACGGTGTAAACGACTGCTTTAGTTTAGTTAACAGTGTAAACGACTGCTTTAACTGAGTTAACGGTGTAAACGACTGCTTTAATTGAGTTAACAGTGTAAACGACTGCTTTAGTTGAGTTAACGGTGTAAACGACTGCTTTAATTGAGTTAACGGTGTAAACGACTGCTTTAGTTTAGTTAACGGTGTAAACGACTGCTTTAATTGAGTTAACGGTGTAAACAACTGCTTTAATTGAGTTAACGGTGTACACGACTGCTTTAGTTGAGTTAACGGTGTAAACGACTGCTTTAGTTGAGTTATCGGTGTAAACGACTGCTTTAGTTGAGTTATCGGTGTAAACGACTGCTTTAGTTGAGTTAACGGTGTACACGACTGCTTTAGTTGAGTTAACGGTGTAAACGACTGCTTTAGTTGAGTTATCGGTGTACACGACTGCTTTAGTTGAGTTAACGGTGTAAACGACTGCTTTAGTTGAGTTAACGGTGTACACAACTGCTTTAGTTGAGTTAACGGTGTACACGACTGCTTTAGTTGAGTTAACGGTGTAAACGACTGCTTTAGTTGAGTTAACGGTGTAAACGACTGCTTTAATTGAGTTAACGGTGTACACGACTGCTTTAGTTGAGTTAACGGTGTACACGACTGCTTTAGTTGAGTTAACGGTGTAAACGACTGCTTTAGTTGAGTTAACGGTGTAAACGACTGCTTTAATTGAGTTAACGGTGTAAACGACTGCTTTAGTTTAGTTAACAGTGTAAACGACTGCTTTAACTGAGTTAACGGTGTAAACGACTGCTTTAATTGAGTTAACAGTGTAAACGACTGCTTTAATTGAGTTAACAGTGTAAACGACTGCTTTAGTTGAGTTAACGGTGTAAACGACTGCTTTAATTGAGTTAACGGTGTACACGACTGCTTTAGTTGAGTTAACGGTGTAAACGACTGCTTTAGTTGAGTTAACGGTGTAAACGACTGCTTTAATTGAGTTAACGGTGTAAACGACTGCTTTAGTTTAGTTAACAGTGTAAACGACTGCTTTAACTGAGTTAACGGTGTAAACGACTGCTTTAATTGAGTTAACAGTGTAAACGACTGCTTTAGTTGAGTTAACGGTGTAAACGACTGCTTTAATTGAGTTAACGGTGTAAACGACTGCTTTAGTTTAGTTAACGGTGTAAACGACTGCTTTAATTGAGTTAACGGTGTAAACGACTGCTTTAATTGAGTTAACGGTGTAAACGACTGCTTTAACTGAGTTAACGGTGTAAACGACTGCTTTAGTTGAGTTAACGGTGTAAACGACTGCTTTAATTGAGTTAATGGTGTAAACGACTGCTTTAATTGAGTTAACGGTGTAAACGACTGCTTTAGTTGAGTTAACGGTGTAAACGACTGCTTTAGTTGAGTTAACGGTGTAAACGACTGCTTTAGTTGAGTTAACGGTGTAAACGACTGCTTTAATTGAGTTAACGGTGTAAACGACTGCTTTAACTGAGTTAACGGTGTAAACGACTGCTTTAGTTGAGTTAACGGTGTAAACGACTGCTTTAGTTGAGTTAACGGTGTAAACGACTGCTTTAACTGAGTTAACGGTGTAAACGTCTGTGTGAGGTCATACAGGTGTGTGATACCTGGCTGTGTACCTGTGTGAGGTCATACAGGTGTGTAATACCTGGCTGTGTATCTGTGTGAGGTCATACAGGTGTGTGATACCTGGCTGTGTACCTGTGTGAGGTCACATACAGGTGTGAGTGTGTGTGTGTGTGTGTGTGTGTGTGTGTATGTGTGTGTGTGATACCTGGCTGTGATACCTGTGTGAGGTCACGCACATGTGTGTGATACCTGGCTGTGTTCCTGTGTGAGGTCACACACAGGTGTGTCTGAGCTGTTTTGGAAACAGCCATTGGCACCCAGGCTGTCTCAGGTGTGATCTCCAGAGACAGGTATGTGATCTCCAGAGACAGGTATGTGATCTCCAGGGACAGGTATCAGGTTCCGCGTGACTCACCCAGGCAGGCGGTCACCGCAGTACCTCCCGATGCGCCGCGAGTCGTCCTTCTCGCCGCCATTGAAGAAGGTCACGTAATCGAAGCGGCAGTAGCTGTCAGGCTCCAGGTCAAACTTTTCAAACTTCACCTCAATTACCTGTCGGGCGGCACCACAGTCAGAACCGGGACAATCCACTGGGCTTTGATTCTGTCTCACAGCGTTCAAATATAGACTAATAATACAGATACAAATGTGTCCAGGTATTAAACTCTGTGATATCCAAGTGCGCTACATCAGTTATATGGATTAACATTTTTATAAAGACAGTGAAGAAATTCACTTATAGAGAAATGCTTCCACTGTAGTAGAAGCAGACAGACAGACAGACAGACAGACAGACTTGGCGAGTAGAGAAATAGCCTTGCTGTGTGTCCGCTGGATGTTTTGAATGGAAATAAACATGGGGAAGGATAGATAAACAGGCAGGGACCATGTCAGGCTCCACGGTGATGTGCCAGGAGCAGCTGATGCCTGCTGGGTAATTCTTCTCTGGCCAATTGGGCGTCTTCACAGAACCCTGCGGCTTGGTCATCCTCCCACCACAAAACTGGTCCTCTGAGAGAGGGATGGGGAGAGAAAGAAGAGAAAGAGGTAGGGGTAATTTGAGAGGGGAAGAGGGAAGAGTAGGAGGGTGAGAGAGGAGGATATGGTAACTGCGCGTTTACTGTACTGTAAAGCTGCGTTACACTATCACCTTCCCGCGACCTTCAGCAGCTGTGTTACACTATCACCTTCCCACGACCTTCAGCAGCTGTGTTACACTATCACCTTCCCACAACCTTCAGCAGCTGTGTTACACTATCACCTTCCCACGACCTTCAGCAGCTGTGTTACACTATCACCTTCCCGCGACCTTCAGCAGCTGTGTTACACTATCACCTTCCCACGACCTTCAGCAGCTGTGTTACACTATCACCTTCCCACGACCTTCAGCAGCTGTGTTACACTATCACCTTCCCACGACCTTCAGCAGCTGTGCTACACTATCACCTTCCCACGACCTTCAGCAGCTGTGTTACACTATCACCTTCCCACGACCTTCAGCAGCTGTGCTACACTATCACCTTCCCACGACCTTCAGCAGCTGTGTTACACTATCACTTTCCCACGACCTTCAGCAGCTGTGTTACACTATCACCTTCCAACGACCTTCAGCAGCTGTGTTAAACTATCACCTTCCCACGACCTTCAGCAGCTGTGCTACACTATCACCTTCCCACGACCTTCAGCAGCTGTGTTACACTATCACTTTCCCACGACCTTCAGCAGCTGTGTTACACTATCACCTTCCCACGACCTTCAGCAGCTGTTACACTATCACCTTCCCACGACCTTCAGCAGCTGTGTTACACTATCACCTTCCCACGACCTTCAGCAGCTGTGTTACACTATCACCTTCCCACGACCTTCAGCAGCTGTGTTACACTATCACCTTCCCATGACCTTCAGTAGCTGTGTTACACTATCACCTTTCCACGACCTTCAGCAGCTATTTTAACTCCAATTAAAACGTCTCACTGTGGAAAATGCTCATTTGTTATTTACTATCCTCTCTATTAGTATATACCTTTCTGCAGCTCCACTAAGTGCAGGTATAAAAGCCCTGTCACACAGTAAAACAGCCCCAGATCAGCAGTGCTGTACGGCTGAGTATATACCTTTCTGCAGCTCCACTAAGTGCAGGTATAAAAGCCCTGTCAGTTTAAACGCCCTGTATCAGTTGTTGCGTTTTGTTTGTGTGTTTATGGTGTGGTCTGCAGACCTGGGTCAAACAATTCTGTGAAACCATTTAGATCCCAGTAAGATAAAATTCCTGCAGACTGCAGATAAGATTCCTGACATGTTTTGGAAGAAACCTCCATTTTCACCACAATTCGGGACAAAATTCTTCTTTGGTGTATATGATTGGAGTAGCGCTTAGCAGCACATTGCATTGAAAGTTCTCAGCGATGTGCAGGAGAGATTTATGTTACTGGCATCTGAAGACCAAAAGTATTTCAGGTGCATATTTGACCAGGTCTGGTGATCAGATGACTCATTTTGCTGTGTTGCAAAATCTAATTAAAACATATTTACATGGGATTGTTTTCTACTCCTGTATAAGTAATTCTCTATAATGTGCAAATTAAATAAAGTATTTAGATATCTTCAGGATTATATATTTTTTTTAATTGTAAAAAAACTGAAATATCACATTTACATACAGTGAGCACCACAATTCTTGTTATTTTGGTTCTGTACTCTAGCATTTTGAGTTTGAAACGATACAATGACAATGAGGTTGAAGTGCAGACTGTCAGATTTAATTTGAGGGGATTTTCATCCATATTGACTGAACCGTTTAGAAATTATAGAACCTTTTGTACATAGTCCCCCCCCCCCCATTTTCAGGCATCAAAAAATATTGGACAGTTTAATATAATGTAGAATAAAGTAATCATTTTTAAATATTTGGTCGCATATCCTTTGCATGCCATGACTTCCTGATGTCTGTGACCCAACAATATCAAAAGACTCTTGATATCTTATTTTCTGGTACTCTTACAAGCGGTACTATAACCTCTCTGCATTTGAATGGATCTCTATGGGAATTGGGGGGTGGGACTAGATTTAGCTGTAAATTACACTGGAACAGTATGGAAACACATGGCTAAATGGCTGTAAATCATCAAGGGTCTGAGCTATCGAAGCCCCAAACCATCACTCTGTTGCCAGATATGGAGTAGATGTGGATGGATCACTTTAAGGGTTGTTTCTCCTGACTTTTTTCCCCATTGAGTTCTATCGGAAAATGAGTCATTAGAAATAACCCTTGTAGTGATCCATCCACATCTACTCCATATCTGGCAACAGAGTGATGGTTTGGGGCTCGTTTGATAGCTCAGACCCTTGATGAATTACAGCCATTTAGCCAGCCATGTGTTCCATACTGTACCAGTGTAATTTACAGCTGAATATACAGTGCCCTCCACTATTATTGGCACCCCTGGTAAAGATGAGTAAAAAGGGTTATAAAAAATTCACTGTTTGGTGAATTAGTTTAATCTCACACTGAAAAAAATCCAACCTTCAATTGAAGTAAATTTATTATGAGAAAAAAAAAATCCCTCATCAAGAAATATTTTAAAAAAAAACATAATTATGTGCCATAATTATTGGCACCCCTGCATTTATATATATAGAATAAAGTAATAATTTTTAATATTTGGTCACATATCCTTTGCATGCCATGACTTCCTGATGTGTCTCACCCAACATCAAAAGACTCTTGATATCTTATTTTCTGGTACTCTT
>CM056389.1:4555439-4590010 GCA_029718625.1 Synaphobranchus kaupii
TGAGCTCTGCGTTTCAGTGGAAATACACACACAGCTCTCTAACTGCATCTCATCAGGGAGACATACATTAGGATAATATATATAATATACATGCATAGAACGTGCAGAACTGCATGTACAGGAGCACATGAGAGCAGGTGGGCCATGTGTGTGTATAGTGTGTGAATGCGTGTGTGTAATGTGTGTGTGTGTGTGTGTGTGTTTGCATGTGCACACACACACACACACACAGCACTGAATCCATTCAGACTTGATCGGACCCACAAGCGATGATTCTGTTTCACTTTTGCCTTTTTGTCCAAAATTCATTAAATTCCTCTCTCTCCCTCCCCTCTAGTCACTTTCCCGTAACACACACAGTTATAAAACCTTGGGAGGACAGCTCTTTTTAACAAGGACACAATCGGATTTACTCCGTTTCCACCATAAATACTTCACCCTGTTAAGTATCTGTGTTTGCTCTGGCCAGCAAACGTCTCCATTACATGTCCCGCCTCCCGCGCCCCCAGCCCCCCCCCACCCCCCGCAGCTGGAATGCGGGTCGTGATGGATTGTTCTGGAAACAGTATGAGTGTGTAGGCAGCCCGTTAGGACCACTTTAGCCTTGGGTTTGTCTTTTATTGGTTTTTAAATTTCATAATTTCAAAAACATTTTGTTTAATTACAAACATCATTTCATTTCACATATTTTTAAAAAGTCTTTTATCGGGGGGGCTTTTTATTTCCCTTCCCTTTAGTTTTTAAAAGAAACAAATAACATTCAGGACACCACAGTAAAACACAACACATACGAAAAAATCACAAAAACAGAAAAAAAAGCCTTGGGTTTGGGTCAATCATACCACCCCCATCCCCACACACCCCACCCCCATCCCCACACACCATCACATTCCTGCTCTCAGTCACGTCTTACAGACGCTTATCTCATCCAGACAGAGGGGAGGGAGGGAGGGAGGGCAGAGGAAGAGAGAGAGAGGAGGGATAGAGAGAGATAGAGAGGGGGGGCAGGGAGAGATAGAGAGGGGGGGCAGGGACAGATAGAGAGGGGGGGCAGGGACAGATAGAGAGGGGGAGAGATGGAGAAAAGCCTGACAGGGATAAAAATGTGAAAAGTGACTCAGAGAGAGAGAGAGAGAGACAGACAGAGACACTCTGTGGTCAAAAATGGGGTGGAAATTGGCTCAATTTCAATCCTGGCGAATCTGAATTTCAGTTTTAAAGCTACAGCCTCCAAACCTCAGGGGGTTTTTTTCAATGAAAAATGATTTCTTAATATTTCCCTTTGAATGAAAAATGAAAATTAACACTTTCAGCTCATGAAACCAAAATAAAAACATAAACATTCTTGGAACGACATACTCTTAAAACCTTTACACACTGAGACATGCTCAGTAAGGCTACAGATTACAGTCAGAACTACTCCCAAATCCCTGAGCGGAAGAAGACCTTTGGCAGCTGAACCACGCCATGCGCCCCAACCAGAAACATCAAGGTCAAGGGAGTAACAGACTAACAAGTGCACCCCCTGCTGGTGCCAGATGGAACAACATGACTGGAGTTATTTACGATCCTGCAGGGCTCGACACTGTTCATCTCGTGTGGTGCTTTGAGTGGACCAGGAACAAGAGGAAAAAGGGCTATAATGAGCCAGCCTGATTCCAGCTTAGTAATAGCAATTTAGTAATTTAGTTACTTAGTAATACTAGTTTAGTAATTCCTCATTACAGAAAGATTTTAAACTATAGCCTACTGACAAAAATGTAAAAATTTAACAAGAATATCTTAAAGGCCCACTTAGTAAATTACGTGCATGGCAACTAAGTACCTCGGCAGATCATGGTTCTCGTGTTTATTTATTTACAGTAACCAGCCAAAGTAGGCTGCATTACAACAAAGCCATTTCCAAGCTTTATTTGCATGGTTTATTTGGCAAAACAATTTTTCCATATACTATTTGACGAGTGAGCACGGCGAGCACCAAGTAAAAACGAGTGAATGATACGTATGATACGTACAATACGTATGTCCCCAGCCACGCCATGGTTGGTTCAGCTGGGCAATCCAAATCAAATGCAATCAATAAGCAAAGTTTTTTTTTTGTCCTAACATAAGGAGAAAGACAGCTGAATTTGTGTTTTATACGACAGCTACATACAGCAAACTAGCATGAAAATGACAACTATTACTTAGTCACTTAAGTGTACGCGTTAACATTAAAGGCTCTATGCTTCCTCCAGTGCTAGCTAGCCAGAGCTATGACAATATAGGCCATAATATAGTTCGGTGATGACAACCTGCTGGATTATGCAAGAGGCTTTTGTATTAGTGAAAAATTAAGGACCTGAAATCTACTCCCCAAAACTGGAGCTACTATAGGTTGTTCTTCAAATCCGTTCATTATACATATAACCTCCTTGGATTATCACGTTCCTGACCGACGATCGATTACTTGCAGTTACCTAACGTTAGCTAGCCTATGCTAGCAACTATCCTTGAGCTAGCTTGTAGCTAACGTTACCCATCTAAACTTACTAAAAACATTAAAGACGCTTTCTGACACAGCAGGACTTAGGTATCTTATTGAATATCAAGTCTGTGTTGTACCACCAAGTCAAGTCTTACCTTCTAAAGCTGCAAATGTTTCTTAAAATAGTTTCTCTCCTCTGGCTGACCGGAGCCAAGACTGTTGTGTTTTCTGTGCTTCCCGGCATCCGTAGGCTTGGGGCGCAGAGCGGAAATGAATGTGTCAACCCCGGGAATTTTAAAAATAAATTTCCAGAGATCGTGATATAATAAATGGTCATCATATATCTCAAATTAAATCTACTATTTATACTCAAATTTAGGAGACTCTAACATCGTTAAAAAGTACGCAAATTAAGACATGACAGCGCTTCGGATTTTGCTGGCAATATGGACAAAGCCACTGTGACGTCACCCATTGCCTTTCCACGGCCTCGTAAAAACCGAATTGAAGCTCGGAAGTCTTTTTCGCCGCCCGTTTGTACAAACTGCTCCTGCTCCGTGGAGCCGAAGTGACCTTGGCTTGGAGCAGGGTCAACCAGATATGGCCCGGGCACAGTATGATTGACAGTTCGGCGTGGAGAAGCCACAGAACTATAAAGCCCACAGAACTATATAAAGCCCATGACCTGACCAAACCCACCATTTTGCAAAACAAACTTGCGGTAAACTACCTTAAATTGCTAATGTTTTATAATATAACATTTAATTTTCATCCTCGATTTTACTGTGTCATTTATTCGCATTGAATGTGTGGTATTCGTCACATAATTAACGTTCATTCAGTTATCTTCAATTTATATTCAGCTAACATCAGCTAATTTGATGAGCTAGATAGAATTCCAGCTGAGCTCGGTAGCCAAGCTTGACACACTGCATCACCACACATGGACAAACATAGAGTAACGCTATTGCCATGAGCTATATTCACGGTCAATCAATCAAATATGTTATTTTGACAAGACTACTTTTATTATAAATGTCTTTAGCGCCGCTTGTAAGGTAGCAAGCTGTCCCCATAGTCTTAAATGAGCAAACCACCACTGTCTTTTAGGCTAACTGCTAATTAACTCAACCGCAGCATGAAACCCCGTTTTGAAAAGTGTTCCAGATTGTCGGCTTAGTACATTAATGGGTTCACACACTAGCAAAAGCATACTAGTAGCCTACATTACATCGTAGCTGGCATTAATTTTCATCTGCATCCTGTAACCTGTAATCACAAACACTGCAAACATTTACAAATGCAGACTCTGTATTCTTTTCCGATAAATTGTTGGTTTTATTTTAAACATCCCCGTATTGAGTCAGTACAAACATACCGCTAACACTTTGGCTCTATGTCCTGCACATTTTCTTAATTTTTGGGACCGGAAAAAAATTATCCAGGCGTAGAAATGTCCAGTTAGGGTTAGTTGGAGCAGCTGGCTAATGTTAGTAACGTTAGCTAGGCAATCACGGTAGCTAGCGAACTTATATGGCCAGCCAGCAAGGATTACTTGACAGCAAGGATAACTGTTAAATTAAAATGGCTTACCATAAGCTATCGTTAGCTTGCAAGCTAAATGTTAAAACGACTTGCCGTGAGATATCGTTAGCTTGCTAGCTAGCTAACCCAGCATTGCTAAGCAATGGTAACGTTCATGACAGGGGAGTACAGGGGGAGTACATAACAGGGGGCTATTGCGTACGGGAGGGGTTGGAATAGCTAAATTAATATCTAAATTGATAAGGTTATACAGGTATGGAGCAATTGATTTGAGATACTTAACCCACAGTTTGGCTGCTTGCTCCGTGACACTGGGCCTGTAGTGTAGCTGCAACGTCCCCTTCTGTCTCATCTTACGAAACAGTATTTTTTTTCGTAGTAGACACATCATAGCTCGCTCCAACCAAAATGAATATGTGATGACAAACATGTTGAAGATGAGCGGGTAAGGCACTCAATTTATTATGGTACGAACTGCGTCCACAAAACAACAGCTTGTTCACGGTAGGCTACTAAGGGATGTTCTCCATCGACTTCCACTCAAAACAGCGTGTCTCCCTGTCCCAAGCATAGACTGTATAAAAATAGGTCCCGCCCCTCCGAGTGAGGGCACTGAGAACCATATAGAACCTATCTATGCCAGTGACCCCAGGACTCAACCTGTCCCTCTGATTAGTCCTGAACAAATGTTAATACCCTGTCCAAACGACACAATATTTTAAAAAATCAGCACATGCACAGGCATTAGATGAAGGAAAGGCACCTATTGCAATGACATTTTTTTGTGTAAAAAATGTATTGACAGAGTATTTTTACCACATTGCTGCCATTGACTTACATGGGGAAAGACCTATACTGCAGCCAACCGCAGTGGCGCTAGTGAGCAACGGCACCAGGAAGTGAGCTTCAGAACGAAAGCCCAGTCTTGGCCCCTTGGCGTAGACAGGGCGATGCACCATTACACGTCGCCCCCTTCAGCTTTTTTGGTGCTACTAAAAATCCCGGCTTCAAGACACGCCCATCTTGTTGTTTCTAGTTTTCTATATAGTTCAGTGGTTCCAGCTCTATAATGGGAAAGGGGTATAATGAGCCAGCCTGGTTACAGCTCAACAGTGGTTAAGGGCTATAATGAGCCAGCCTGGTTACAGCTGTACAGTGGGAAAGGGGTATAATGAGCCAGTCTGGTTACAGCTGTACAGTGGGAAAGGGGTATAATGAGCCAGCCTGGTTCCAGCTCTACAGTGGGAAAGGGGTATAATGAGCCAGCCTGATTCCAGCTCTACAGTGGGAAATGGCTATAATGAGCCAGCCTGGTTCCAGCTCTACAGTGGGAAAGGGGTATAATGAGCCAGCCTGATTCCAGCTCTACAGTGGGAAAGGGGTATAATGAGCCAGCCTGTTCCAGCTCTACAGTGGGAAAGGGGTATAATGAGCCAGCCTGGTTCCAGCTCTACAGTGGGAAAGGGGTATAATGAGCCAGCCTGTTCCAGCTCTACAGTAGGAAAGGGGTATAATGAGCCAGTCTGTTCCAGCTCTACAGTAGGAAAGGGCTATAATGCGCCAGCCTGTTCCAGCTCTACAGTAGGAAAGGGCTATAATGAGCCAGTCTGTTCCAGCTCTACAGTGGGAAAGGGGTATAATGAGCCAGCCTGTTCCAGCTCTACAGTAGGAAAGGGGTATAATGAGCCAGTCTGGTTCCAGCTCTACAGTGGGAAAGGGGTATAATGAGCCAGCCTGTTCCAGCTCTACAGTGGGAAAGGGGTATAATGAGCCAGTCTGGTTCCAGCTCTACAGTGGGAAAGGGGTATAATGAGCCAGTCTGATTCCTGCTCTACAGTGGGAAAGGGGTATAATGAGCCAGTCTGGTTCCAGCTCTACAGTAGGAAAGGGGTATAATGAGCCAGCCTGTTCCAGCTCTACAGTAGGAAAGGGCTATAATGAGCCAGCCTGTTCCAGCTCTACAGTGGGAAAGGGCTATACTGAGCCAGCCTGGTCCCAGCTCTACAGTGGGAAAGGGCTATAATGCGCCAGTCTGGTTCCAGCTCTACAGTAGGAAAGGGGTATAATGAGCCAGCCTGTTCCAGCTCTACAGTAGGAAAGGGCTATAATGAGCCAGCCTGTTCCAGCTCTACAGTGGGAAAGGGCTATACTGAGCCAGCCTGGTCCCAGCTCTACAGTGGGAAAGGGCTATAATGCGCCAGTCTGGTTCCAGCTCTACAGTAGGAAAGGGGTATAATGAGCCAGCCTGTTCCAGCTCTACAGTGGGAAAGGGGTATAATGAGCCAGTCTGGTTCCAGCTCTACAGTGGGAAAGGGGTATAATGAGCCAGTCTGGTTCCAGCTCTACAGTGGGAAAGGGGTATAATGAGCCAGTCTGGTTCCAGCTCTACAGTGGGAAAGGGGTATAATGAGCCAGTCTGGTTCCAGCTCTACAGTGGGGAAGGGGTATAATGAGCCAGCCTGTTCCAGCTCTACAGTAGGAAAGGGCTATAATGAGCCAGCCTGTTCCAGCTCTACAGTGGGAAAGGGGTATAATGAGCCAGTCTGGTTCCAGCTCTACAGTGGGAAAGGGGTATAATGAGCCAGTCTGATTCCTGCTCTACAGTGGGAAAGGGGTATAATGAGCCAGTCTGGTTCCAGCTCTACAGTAGGAAAGGGCTATAATGAGCCAGCCTGTTCCAGCTCTACAGTGGGAAAGGGATATAATGAGCCAGTCTGGTTCCAGCTCTACAGTGGGAAAGGGGTATAATGAGCCAGTCTGGTTCCAGCTCTACAGTGGGAAAGGGGTATAATGAGCCAGCCTGGTTCCAGCTCTACAGTGGGAAAGGGGTATAATGAGCCAGTCTGGTTCCAGCTCTACAGTAGGAAAGGGGTATAATGAGCCAGCCTGTTCCAGCTCTACAGTAGGAAAGGGCTATAATGAGCCACCCTGTTCCAGCTCTACAGTGGGAAAGGGGTATAATGAGCCAGTCTGGTTCCAGCTCTACAGTGGGAAAGGGGTATAATGAGCCAGTCTGATTCCTGCTCTACAGTGGGAAAGGGGTATAATGAGCCAGTCTGGTTCCAGCTCTACAGTAGGAAAGGGGTATAATGAGCCAGCCTGTTCCAGCTCTACAGTAGGAAAGGGCTATAATGAGCCAGCCTGTTCCAGCTCTACAGTGGGAAAGGGCTATACTGAGCCAGCCTGGTCCCAGCTCTACAGTGGGAAAGGGCTATAATGCGCCAGTCTGGTTCCAGCTCTACAGTAGGAAAGGGGTATAATGAGCCAGCCTGTTCCAGCTCTACAGTGGGAAAGGGGTATAATGAGCCAGTCTGGTTCCAGCTCTACAGTGGGAAAGGGGTATAATGAGCCAGTCTGGTTCCAGCTCTACAGTGGGAAAGGGGTATAATGAGCCAGTCTGGTTCCAGCTCTACAGTGGGAAAGGGGTATAATGAGCCAGTCTGGTTCCAGCTCTACAGTGGGGAAGGGGTATAATGAGCCAGCCTGTTCCAGCTCTACAGTAGGAAAGGGCTATAATGAGCCAGCCTGTTCCAGCTCTACAGTGGGGAAGGGGTATAATGAATATAAATCACAGATACTTTATCAGAGATAAATACTCACCAGTCTGCTGATTTCAGTATTAATAAAAAGCCATGTAGTCGGGATTATTTCATTTGAATTTTTATGAAAGAAAAAAAAACATGACAAAGAGACTCTTGAACATGGGGGGGGGGGAGGGGGGGGGGGGTCATGCCCCCACCCACCCGGCTCTGTCCTGCCCCACCCTGGTTGCTATGGAAACAAACCGACCAATAATGATTCAGCACTCCTGAGCATTCTGACCGTTGTCCTCCACTGTACGGGGTTTGGGATGCGAGTTTCCAGCCCTCACAAATAGCAGTTCTTTACCCCGCCTTTTCTCCTGCTCGGCCAATAGGAATGTCCGTTGGGCAGCTGTTGAATCCCCACTGTTCCTTTGCGATTCCATATTAGCCAATGGGAAATGAGGTTCTATCCACACCACAAGTCGGTGTGGAACAATGCCGTTGCCATGGGAATGCCAATCTCAACTTGGGAAACGGAGTTTGTCCTTCTTTGGCGTTTATTGTCCCCATTTATTTCACACCCAATTCCCCAAATCAGTCAAACGAAAAATCGCAACGCAGGAAAATGCTGAGCAGGTAGCATATTAACACTGTAGTACAAAAAATAAAGTTACTCTAGCACGGCCTTTAATTTCTTTCTTTTTTTTTTAAAAACACAGAAAATAGGTCTGAAAGTTGACTTATACAAGTGACATGTGCACATTTTAATTAATTGTTTCTTACAAAAATAATATACAAAGTGTTTCACAAACAAGATCTGAACCCATCCTAATAACACCATTCAACAAAAAAAAATGAAATATGTAAGAAATAAAGAATCCTGCGTCCTGCCCTCCGGTGCAGCGCAATCACAAATACGCTGGAACAGGAGAGGGTGTGTGTGTATAGTGTGTGTTTTGTATGGACTTGTCGCAGTGTTCAGTTTAACAGTCCATATGGTGCTGGAGTACAGTGCATGCGGTTGTCATCTCCACACCGTCAATACCGGTATTTTGTAATTCATTTTTTTTATTTTGTAATTAATTGTTAGGTCTGTATCAGGGAAATTAAATGTACGCTATTTACTATAATAGCCTATTTATAACCTATTTACTATAATAGCCCTACATTACCAACGTTAATTTGCCTTGTATATATTTTTCATTACATTCTTTGTAAGAAATTTGGTGACTTTTTGCAAGATATTTAGTGAATGATTGAATTTTGAGCATTAAACTTGTCTCATGAGGGGAATCAGGCAGGCCCCCCCCTAGTGGCGAAGGTGGGTAATACCAGTATCAACGCCGTTTGAAGGAGATGGAACCAGTGTCAAAATGGTAACACTGTGACAAGCCTAGTGCGTGCGTGTGTGTGTGAGTGCGTGTGTGAAATTACATTCTTCTTTCTGTGCATTTACATTATTCATAACAGGGACACAGTCTTTCCATTAAATCCAAGAAATTTAGGGGAAACATTTAGACAGCTTTAGGTGACAGTTTATGCCATTAGAAAATACCAAGTTTCAAACAAAAAATACATCAAACTTTCTTCCCCTCGGCATCTTGCATCTATAGTAAAATTATTTACATTGTTGTGATTAATTTCTTTGGTTGTAGTTTGGTCTTTTTTTAAAGAAACAGAACGGGTATCAGAGTTAGTTTTTGTGTTGTCACATGACCCTGGCATAGTGATGTCATGCCACATAACTGGACTGTTTGACAATTTTTCAAATCCGTTCATTATACATATAACCTCCTTGGATTATCACGTTCCTGACCGACGATCGATTACTTGTAGTTACCTAACGTTAGCTAGCCTGCTAGCAACTATCCTCGAGCTAGCTTGTAGCTAACGTTACCCATCTAAACTTACTAAAAACATTAAAGACGCTTTCTGACACAGCAGGACTTAGGTATCTTATTGAATATCTGTAATATCAGGTACTCTGGATTTAAGGTGATGCTGTAACAGCATTCAGTTTAAATATTGCAGGTAGTCCAAACACAAAATTGTCTTACCTCAAACCATGGTTTGCGGTGTTTTTTTGGCCAGTAAATAGGGTGTCGTATTTTGACCTCAGATGAATCAATCTGCCCGTGTTTTCCTTGGACCCTATGCAAAAGAAAATATGTGACATCGTTTAAAGTCGGACGTCGCAATGCCTCATTTGTCTAGAAACCAGATTTATATCAAAGGCTCAATTTTGGGCTGCTTTGGAGATTTGTTTATTTTCGATAAAATAGAGTATTAGCTTCCATACTGTGTAAATATTATTGTGGGATTCAAACATTGAAATTAGTTTTGAAGCAATCCAACGTATGAGTTGGGCACAACTAACCGAAAATCATGAATGAACAACTGTGGGTAACGTTATGCTAATGAAACACGGGTTGAGAAGTAACGTTATAAACTTTCTCATTATCGCCAAATCAATTATAACGTTAGTGTTTCACGGGAGGGGATGTCATTGATATCAACATTTTACTCGTAACTTTTTACCTCAGAAGTTAGCGAACTAACGGTAGCTAACGTTAGTCCAGAGTGACGAGTAAATAGCTAAATAAACAGCCATCCAATTAAAAAGCATTTTGCTTGTGTTCGTCCTCTTTTTTAGTTTTTAACAGATGCCAAGATTAAGTTATGAAGCTACCGACAGATAACGACATGATTAACGATAGCTAAACTAACAAAACAAAAAAAGTTACACAAACTTAGCTACATTTAAACACTCGTCCGCCATTTTCCGTATCGACTGTATTTCGGGCAAACTGCGCAAAGAATTGTGGGATATCTAAGGCTGCAAAGGATCAAGGGGCCAAGACTGGGGCTGTGTACGAATCAGCACTCTTCCACGCTGTTGAGTAGCCTTGGTAAGTAGATAGGGCGAGAAAGTCATAGAGTGCGCGAAAATTTTAAAAATTGCAGTATACTTCAAACACCCGGATGACACACTTACTTCCGGGGAGTACATTCGGGAGCACACTTTTCAGGAAGTACACGAACATTTTGGTCACGTGAATATGACGTGTAGCTTCGTTTTTAAAAAATGAGCCGCAGTTTCGCTGACGTTTTCCTTCAAATACAACAAAAACAACACGTGACATGGCAGCGCAAGAGTGGGGCACGGGGTTGCCAGATTTTGTAAGACTCCCCTGCCAAATGGCGACTCAAAACTAGCTCAAATTATAGGCTATTTTTAACCGAAACCGACGTATTTTAAATAGAAATCATGTTTTTAATTTTTTTAAATAAGTGCGTGCTTTGCGACTTTTCATTTTTACCCGTGACTGCACTTTGAAAGTATCCCAATTTAGCTGTAAAACCGCGGACATGGCAACAGTGGTGGAACGTCTTTGGAAATAGTATAGCGGATATTTTTCGCGTCTTGCTAAACAGTGCACATTAAACAGCACACTTCTGCCAGTGCACTCTTCGCAGGAGACAGGGCGCAGTAGATAGAGCATTGATTCGGACACAGCCTTAGCTTTCGTTTTGAAGCTCACTTCCTGGTTGGGCTGGGAGCGGCCATTGTGCCGTTGCTCACTAGCGCCACTGCGGTTGGCTCCAGTATAGGTCTTTCCCCATGTAAGTCAATGGCAGCAATGTGATCAAAATACTCAGTCAATAAATTTTTTACACAAGAAAATGTAATTGCAATAGGTGCCTTTCCCTCATCTAATGCCTGTGCATGTGCTGATTTTTTTAAATATTGTGTCGTTTGGACAGAGTATTAACATTTGTTCAGGACCAATCAGAGGGACAGGTTCAGTCCTGGGATCACTGGCATAGATAGGTTCTATATGGTTCTCACTGCCCTCACTCGGAGGGGCGGGGACCTATTTTTATACAGTCTATGCTTGGGACAGGGAGACACGCTGTATTTTTGAGTGGAAGTCGATGGAGAACATTCCTTAGTAGCCTACCGTGAACAAGCTGTTGTTTTGTGGACGCAGTTCGTAGCATAATAAATTGAGTGCCTTACCCGCTCATCTTCAACATGTTTGTCATCACATATTAATTTTGGTTGGAGCGAGCTTTGATGTGTCTACTACGAAAAAAATACTGTTTCGTAAGATGAGACAGAAGGGGATGTTGCAGCTACACTACAGGCCCAGTGTCTCGGAGCAAGCAGCCAAACTATGGGTTAAGTATCTCAAATCAATTGCTCCATACCTGTATAACCTTATCAATTTAAATATTAATTTAGCTATTCCAACCCCTCCCGTACGCAATAGCCCCCTGTTATGTACTCCCCTGTCATGAACGTTACCATTGCTTAGCAATGCTGGGTTAGCTAGCTAGCAAGCTAACGATATCTCACGGCAAGTCGTTTTAACATTTAGCTAGCAAGCTAACGATAGCTTACGGCAAGCCATTTTAATTTAACAGTTATTCTTGCTGTCAAGTAATCCTTGCTGACTGGCCAGATAAGTTTGCTAGCTACCGTGATTGCCTAGCTAACGTTACTAACGTTAGCCAGCTGCTCTAGCTAGAAATCTAACTGGATATTTCTACACCTGGATCATTTTTTTAGGTCCCAAGAATTACGAAAATGTGCGGGGAATAGAGCCAAAGTGTTAGCGGTATGTTTGTACTGACTCAATACGGGGATGTTTAAAATAAAACCAATTATGTATCGGAAAAGAATACGGAGTCTGTGTTTGTAAATGTTTGCCATGTTTGTGATTAGGTTACAGGATGCAGATTAATGCCAAAGTTAATGCCAGCTACGATGTAGCTACTGTGCTTTTAGCTAGCGTGTGAACCCACTAACCTTAATCCCCACTTTATCTGGAGTTTTCAGAACGGGGTTTCATGCTGCGGCAAACCGTGACAGACTGCTCTGCCACAGTCGAGTTAATTAGCGGTTAGCAATGGTGGTGATGCATTGCGTCTAGCTTGGCTACCGAGCTCAGCTGGTATGCTATCTAGCTAATCAAATTAGCTGATGTTAGCTGAATATAAATTGAAGATAACTGAATGAACGTTAATTATGTGACGAATACCACACATTCAATGCGAATAAATGACACAGTAAAATCGAGGATGAAAATCAAATGTTATATTATAAAACATTAGCAACTTAAGGAAGTTTACCGCGAGTTTGTTTTGCAAAATGGTGGGTTTGGTCAGGTCATGGGCTTTATATAGTTCTGTGGGCTTTATAGTTCTGAGGCTTCTCCACCCCGAACTGTCAATCATACTGTGCCCGGGCCATATCCGGTTGACCCTGCTCCAAGCCAAGGTCACTTCGGCTCCACGGAGCAGGCGCAGTTTGTACAAACAGCCGGCGAAAAAGACTTCCGAGCTTCAATTCAGTTTTTACGAGGCCGTGGAAAGGCAATGGGTGACGTCACAGTGGCTTTGTCCATATTTTTATACAGTCTATGCAAAGGATACACCGATGTATCCTTCAAAATCGGCCAAAAGTAGGCTGCATTTCGAGACCGCATTTCAAGGAGTCTTCGTAATGGGACAGTACTTCTGACGTATGTGGTCCTGAAATGCAGCCTTCGTAGGTCGCAGCCTCGCAATAGAGTACTCAAGTGACTACGTCACGCTGGTTTCGGAAGTAAATTCCCCATTCATTTAGAGCGTAGACATTAACTAAAGCTTACTTTTAAACCATTTCTACGTCTTACCGTCAATTTCCCGGATTGTTCAATATAACGCCCGTTCGCAAACTATGTTGTTTTTCTGGAGCACCTTCGAGTATATTTTACGTTTTAGTATTTTTTTGTGAACATCCCAGCGCTGGCACTGTTTAAAAACTACACGTCCCATAAATCCCTCCGAACGAGCAGCCTTATCTCCAGACGTTTTCATATAACGTTAGCCAGCAGTAGCACACAGCTCCGTTTTTAAACACCTTTTTCTAACGTTAGCTAGCTAGCTTGAAGGACTTAAAGCTAGAATTGCTTCATGTGGTTAACCGTAGCATAGTTTCTGACCTTGTCGGGCGGGCTTCTCTACTTAGCAAGCTAACGTTAGCTTGTCTTGGGCGGCACGAGCCTACTCCCATCTGCCACAGAGCAGACAGACGAGATGATGATATCTTATTGGTCGAGAACCACCCGTGCATTGCAGTACTGGATATGCAGTCCGTTAAAGTGGACTACAAGTCGAACTACAATCATTAATGTATTACTTTAAAAAATTGGAACATGCGATGGTCTACATGCTTGTACCACACAGGCTAATCCAGGAACGTTTCGGCTCATTCTATGAATCAGATTTCAAGAAATAGTCGGTAGTCTCCGAAGCCCATTCTATTTTCCATAGGGAATTTACTTCCGAAACCAGACTCCGCCCACGACTGACGTACTCACTTGAGTACTCTATTGAGACACAGCCAGAGGCTGTATCCCAAACCGCATACTTCCATGCTTGGTTTGTATAATGAGTACGCACTCAAGGTTTGGGAGTTCGCACTCTGGAGCATGGAAGTACGGTAGCAGTTTTGCAGTCGTGGGACGCACTTCGTGGCGACATCTTACCTATAACCTTTAACCTTTCCAGTAGCTATCGGGGAAATGCGGACGAGTAAGTAGGGTAAACCTGAGAGGCATAACGTCGTTCGCTGGCATTGTACTGTATCGGCTGTTATTATATTATATATTTGTGATATAACCAGCAATATCCGTAACAGTTGAATTATCCTTTTTGCTAGCGTTCTTATTCCAGAAAAGTCAGTGGAAAGCGACAATGGCTAGGAAGGCAGCCTATTCATTACATCATTGGATACCTTTAAGTAAACAATCAACCCCATAATAAAATTGTCATCGCATTGTAAGCAATCGTCTGTGTTTTGATTATTTTCGCGTTGTTTACCAGAGCGTGAACAACTGGGTACGCAGTTAGTAGAAATGGAGCCATGTTTGTGGCGGTGGTGTTGCTTCTGGGGTGGTTTTCCATTGAAACGGAGAAAAGACGGACTGCTGCCAGAATAGGACGGCGGATCATTATTGAAAACGGCATCCGACGAAAGCAAGCCATCCGGAGAGCTGGGGTGAAGAGAAGGGCTTCTCTTCGTAGAACAATTGTGCTTGTCAGCACCGACGTAGGTTGTCTTATACAGCCGACTAGCTAGCTACACTGGTTAACATTACATATCATTAAACTTAAACTTGCTGTTCATTCACATTGTAGCACTTTATTCATTTACAAACTCCTAATGTAGTTTTCCCCCGTTTAAGTTTCCAATCTGAACCACTAGGTGTCAATACTACACAAATAGACAGACGCACTGAAGTTAGGCAGAGTATATTTATTAACTTGGGAAATTTGTCTCTAGGGAGAGAGCCTTGCAACCTATGGCAGGATCATTGTCAATGTCCCCATCCTTGCCAAATATTTTGATGACGACCAGGATCTCCAGCCAGTCTTCCGCTTATCCCGACGGGCAATCCGTGCACTCGTTGGGATTCTCCCCAACAAGAATGACCATGGCTGGGGCTACACACGTAACGTTATGTCCCTAGTGTCACAAATGGAAAACCAGAAAATATAATGCATCAATACCAAATATTAACATGAGCTAGCATTAAACACAAGTGATGTTAGTGTTATAGCGAAGTTAACTAACGATAACTAGTGTGACGCTAGCTAGTAAGTGGGTTGATATCCAGCTAGCTAGCAAGTCAGTTATAGCATATGGGAATAAATTCGAATACGAATATTAAATAATGCTTCGTGCTTCGGAATAGCTATATCTACGACTAACGCCATTATCTGGCTAATACGTTAGTACTGTCATTTAATGTTAGCGAACGTTACCTAGCTAGCTAGCTGTTACCGAGCAAATTGCATTGCAATTTACATAACGAAAGCTAGCTAGCTGGAAATAGAAGTTATCTTAATTATTGAGCTAGCTCAGTATTAAAACACTAACAGAAATAGTGCTGTGCCAGATGTTTTCAAACTTGTGAAAATGTTCATATAAAAATGTTGAAATGACTTACATTTGTAGAAAGCCTCGGGAGAGGCACTGTCAATGTTCTCATCCTCCATTACGATAGTAAATTTTTGGTCTTGACCTTTTTCTCGAAAGGAATGATGGGATTTTTTTCTGGTCGGAGCATACTTTGAATTTTGACCAAACGGAGCACGCATCCGGGTATTTTATCCGTGCTCCGTACTACGGCACTTTTTGGACTCACACTCCAAGATGGATGCGTGCTCGCTATGCGTGCTTGGAGCATGGAAGTATGCGGTTTGGGATACAGCCTATAGATTAAAGCTCGGAAGTCTTTTTCGCCGGCCGTTTGTACAAACTGTGCCTGCTCCGTGGAGCCGAAGTGACCTTGGCTTGGAGCAGGGTCAACCGGATATGGCCCGGGCACAGTATGATTGACAGTTCGGGGTGGAGAAGCCACAGAACTATAAAGCCCACAGAACTATATAAAGCCCATGACCTGACCAAACCCACCATTTTGCAAAACAAATTCGCGGTAAACTTCCTTAAGTTGCTAATGTTTTATAATATAACATTTAATTTTCATCCTCGATTTTACTGTGTCATTTATTCACATTGAATGTGTGATATTCGTCACATAATTAACGTTCATTCAGTTATCTTCAATTTATATTCAGCTAACATCAGCTAATTTGATTAGCTAGATAGCATACCAGCTGAGCTCGGTAGCCAAGCTAGACGCAATGCATCACCACGATTGCTAACCGCTAATTAACTCGACTGTGGCAGATCAGTCTGTCACGGTTTGCCGCAGCATGAAACCCCGTTCTGAAAACTCTTCCAGATGAAGTGGGGATTAAGGTTAGTGGGTTCACACGCTAGCTAAAAGCACAGTAGCTACATCGTAGCTGGCATTAACTTTCATCTGCATCCTGTAACCTAATCACAAACATTGCAAACATTTACAAACGCAGACTCTGTATTCTTTTCCGATAAATTATTGGTTTTATTTTAAACATCCCCGTATTGAGTGAGTACAAACATACCGCTAACACTTTGGCTCTATTCTGCCTTTAAAACTGCCCGTGTAACCCCACTCCTTAAAAAACCTAGCTTAGATCCCGCTGATGTCTGGAACTACCGTCCTGTATCTCTCTTGCCCTTCCTGTCCAAAACACTTGAACGTGCTGTCCTTAACCAACTGTCTGTTTTTCTCCACCAGAACAACCTGCTTGACCCGCATCAGTCTGGCTTCAGAACCGGCCATTCCACCGAAACTGCTCTCCTGGCTGTGACTGAGGCACTCGCCACTGCTAGAGCCTCCTCCCTCTCCTCTGTTCTGATTCTCCTTGACCTGTCTGCGGCATTCGACACGGTCAACCACAAACTCCTGATCTCCACACTCGCTGAGATGGGCATTTCTGGAACTGCCCTCTCTTGGTTTGTATCGTACCTCACTGATAGATCCTACCAAGTCTCCTGGAAGGGTTCCGTCTCTGCTCCCCGTCCCCTGTCTACAGGAGTCCCGCAGGGATCTGTACTGGGTCCTCTGCTATTCTCTATGTATACTAAGTCTCTTGGCTCAGTAATCCATTCACATGGCTTCTCATACCATAGCTATGCTGACGATACTCAACTCTTCCTCTCTTTCCCTCCCTCTACCCCACAGGTTAAGGAGAGGATATCTGCTTGTCTGACTGACATCTCTGAGTGGATGGCTACCCATCACCTGAAGCTCAACCTTGACAAGACAGAGCTCCTCTTCATGCCGTACAAGACCTCCCCACTACATGACCTCTCCATCACCGTTGATGGGACCGTGGTGGCTGCCTCCCGCTCTGCAAGGAACCTGGGGGTGGTCCTGGACGACCGGCTGGACTTCAAAGAGCACATCAGGGCGACGACACTGTCCTGCAGGTTCCTCCTGTACAACATCAGGAGGATTCGACCGTACCTGACCACCTACTCCACCCAGCTTCTTGTCCAGACCATGGTCACCTCACGCCTGGACTACTGCAACTCCCTGCTCGCAAGCCTACCGGCCTGCGCCATTCTGCCTCTTCAACTCATCCAGAATGCAGCTGCCCGGCTTGTGTTCAACCTCCCGAAATTTTCCCACGTAACCCCCCTGCTGAGGTCTCTCCACTGGCTGCCAGTTGCAGCCAGGATCAGGTTCAAAGTTCTGACCCTGGCCTACACTGCAGCAAATAGGACAGGCCCCGCCTACCTGCAGGACTTAATCCAGAACTATGTTCCTGCTCGACCACTTCGCTCTTCTACAGCAGGGCGACTGGCACTTCCCCCCCTCCGTGTCAAAGGCTCTCGCTTGTCCCGACTGCGGAGTTTTTCCACATTAACACCTCAGTGGTGGAATGAACTTCCCATTCCCCTACGTTCTACTCCAACCCTGCCTGCATTCCGTCGAGGCCTGAAGACACACCTCTTCAGACTCCACCTTGACTGATATCCTCACCTAGGAATATCAGTTCCCTGTTCCCTGTGTTTTCCTGTCTGTTTATTATAGTTTATAATAGTATTTGGAATGGTTTATAATAGCAGTTTATAATGGTATTTGGAATGATTTATAATAGTATAGTTTATAATAGTATTTGGAATGGTTTATAATAGCATAGTTTATAATAGTATTTGGAATGAAAGTGTGGTGTTGCTGATTTGCCCACAGCTTACTGTGAACTACAATCAACGTTCATTGCTAGGGATAGCTGCTACATTATGCAAAGGATGTGCCTTGCCTTGTCTGTTCTGTAATGATGATGATGTCTCTGTACGCACTTACTGTACGTCGCTTTGGATAAAAGCGTCTGCTAAATAAATGTAATGTAATGTATTCCCCGCACATTTTCGTAATTTTTGGCACCTAAAAAAATTATCCAGGTGTAGAAATGTCCGGTTAGATTTCTAGCTAGAGCAGCTGGCTAACGTTAGTAACGTTAGCTAGGCAATCACGGTAGCTAGCGAACTTATATGGCCAGCCAGCAAGGATAACTGTTAAATTAAAATGGCTTGCCATAAGCTATCGTTAGCTTGCTAGCTAAATGTTAAAACGACTTACCGTGAGATATCGTTAGCTTGCTAGCTAGCTAACCCAGCATTGCTAAGCAATGGTAACGTTCATGACAGGGGAGTACAGGGGGAGTACATAACAGGGGGCTATTGCCTACGGGAGGGGTTGGAATAGCTAAATTAATATCTAAATTGATAAGGTTATACAGGTATGGAGCAATTGATTTGAGATACTTAACCCACAGTTTGGCTGCTTGCTCCGAGACACTGGGCCTGTAGTGTAGCTGCAACATCCCCTTCTGTCTCATCTTACGAAACAGTATTTTTCGTAGTAGACACATCATAGCTCGCTCCAACCAAAATGAATATGTGATGACAAACATGTTGAAGATGAGCGGGTAAGGCACTCAATTTATTATGCTACGAACTGCGTCCACAAAACAACAGCTTGTTCACGGTAGGCTACTAAGGGATGTTCTCCATCGACTTCCACTCAAAAATACAGCGTGTCTCCCTGTCCCAAGCATAGACTGTATAAAAATAGGTCCCGCCCCTCCGAGTGAGGGCAGTGAGAACCATATAGAACCTATCTATGCCAGTGACCCCAGGACTCAACCTGTCCCTCTGATTGGTCCTGAACAAATGTTAATACCCTGTCCAAACGACACAATATTTAAAAAAATCAGCACATGCACATGCATTAGATGAAGGAAAGGCACCTATTGCAATTACATTTTTTTGTGTAAAAAATGTATTGACTGAGTATTTTGACCACATTGCTGCCATTGACTTACATGGGGAAAGACCTATACTGCAGGCAACCGCAGTGGCGCCAGTGAGCAACGGCACCAGGAAGTGAGCATCAGAACGAAAGCCCAGTTTTGGCCCCTTGGCGTAGACAGGGCGATGCACCATTACACGTCGCCCCCTTCAGCTTTTTTGGTGCTACTAAAAATCCCGGCTTCAAGACACGCCCATCTTGTTGTTTCTAGTTTTCTATATAGTTCAGTGGTTCCAGCTCTACGGTGGGAAAGGGGTATAATGAGCCAGCCTGGTTCCAGCTCTACAGTGGGAAAGGGGTATAATGAGCCAGTCTGGTTCCAGCTCTACAGTGGGAAAGGGGTATAATGAGCCAGCCTGTTCCAGCTCTACAGTGGGAAAGGGGTATAATGAGCCAGTCTGGTTCCAGCTCTACAGTAGGAAAGGGCTATAATGAGCCAGTCTGGTTCCAGCTCTACAGTGGGAAAGGGGTATAATGAGCCAGTCTGGTTCCAGCTCTACAGTAGGAAAGGGGTATAATGAGCCAGCCTGTTCCAGCTCTACAGTAGGAAAGGGCTATAATGAGCCAGCCTGTTCCAGCTCTACAGTGGGAAAGGGGTATAATGAGCCAGTCTGGTTCCAGCTCTACAGTGGGAAAGGGGTATAATGAGCCAGTCTGGTTCCAGCTCTACAGTGGGAAAGGGGTATAATGAGCCAGCCTGTTCCAGCTCTACAGTAGGAAAGGGCTATAATGAGCCAGCCTGTTCCAGCTCTACAGTAGGAAAGGGCTATAATGAGCCAGCCTGTTCCAGCTCTACAGTGGGAAAGGGGTATAATGAGCCAGTCTGGTTCCAGCTCTACGGTGGGAAAGGGGTATAATGAGCCAGTCTGGTTCCAGCTCTACAGTGGGAAAGGGGTATAATGAGCCAGTCTGGTTCCAGCTCTACAGTGGGAAAGGGGTATAATGAGCCAGTCTGGTTCCAGCTCTACAGTGGGAAAGGGCTATAATGCGCCAGTCTGGTTCCAGCTCTACAGTAGGAAAGGGGTATAATGAGCCAGTCTGGTTCCAGCTCTACAGTGGGAAAGGGGTATAATGAGCCAGCCTGGTCCCAGCTCTACAGTGGGAAAGGGCTATAATGCGCCAGTCTGGTTCCAGCTCTGCAGTAGGAAAGAGGTATAATGAGCCAGCCTGTTCCAGCTCTACAGTAGGAAAGGGCTATAATGAGCCAGCCTGTTCCAACTCTACAGTGGGAAAGGGGTATAATGAATATAAATCACAGATACTTTATCAGAGATACTCACCAGTCTGCTGATTTCAGTATTAATAAAAAGCCATGTAGTCAGGATTATTTCATTTGAATTTTTATGAAAGAAACAAAACATGACAAAGAGACTCTTGAACATGGGGGGGGGGGGGTCATGCCCCCACCCACCCGGCTCTGTCCTGCCCCACCCTGGTTGCTATGGAAACAAACCGACCAATAATGATTCAGCACTCCTGAGCATTCTGACCATTGTCCTCCACTGTACGGGGTTTGGGATGCGAGTTTCCAGCCCTCACAAATAGCAGTTCTTTACCCCGCCTTTTCTCCTGCTCGGCCAATAGGAATGTCCGTTGGGCAACTGTTGAATCCCCACTGTTCCTTTGCGATTCCATATTAGTCAATGGGAACTGAGGTTCTAGTTCTATCCACACCACAAGTCGGTGTGGAACAATGCCGTTGCCATGGGAATGCCAATCTCAACTTGGGAAACGGAGTTTGTCCTTCTTTGGCGTTTATTGTCCCCATTTTTTTCACACCCAATTCCCCAAATCAGTCAAACGAAAAATCGCAACGCAGGAAAATGCTGAGCAGATAGCATATTAACACTGTAGTACAAAAAATAAAGTTACTCTAGCACGGTCTTTTATTTCTTTCTTTTTTTTTTTTAAAACACAGAAAATTGGTCTGAAAGTTGACTTATACAAGTGACATGTGCACATTTTTAATTAATTGTTTTTTACAAAAATAATATACAAAGTGTTTCACAAACAAGATCTGAACCCATCCTAATAACACCATTCAAAAAAAAAAAAAATGAAATATGTAAGAAATAAAGAATCCTGCGTCCTGCCCTCCGGTGCAGCGCAATCACAAATACGCTGGAACAGGAGAGGGTGTGTGTGTATAGTGTGTGTTTTGTATGGACATACGGTGCTGGAGTACAGTGCATGCGGTTGTCATCTCCACACCGTCAATACCGGTATTTTGTAATAATTTTTTTTAAATTTTGTAATTAATTGTTAGGTCTGTATCAGGGAAATTAAATGTACGCTATTTACTATAATAGCCTATTTATAACCTATTTACTATAATAGCCTATTTACTAGGCTACATTACCAACGTTAATTTGCCTTGTATATATTTTACATTCATTACATTCTTTGTAAGAAATTTGGTGACTTTTTGCAAGATATTTTGTGAATGATTGAATTTTGAGCATTAAACTTGTCTCATGAGGGGAATCAGGCAGGCCCCCCCCCCTAGTGGCGAAGGTGGGTAATACCAGTATCAACGGAGTTTGAAGGAGATGGAACCAGTGTCAAAATGGTAACACTGTGACAAGCCTAGTGCGTGCGTGTGTGTGTGTGAGTGCGTGTGTGAAATTACATTCTTCTTTCTGTGCATTTACATTATTCATAACAGGGACACAGTCTTTCCATTAAATCCAAGAAATTTAGGGGAAACATTTAGACAGCTTTAGGTGACAGTTTATGCCATTAGAAAATACCAAATTTCAAACAAAAAATACATCAAACTTTCTTCTCCTCTGCATCTTGCATCTATAGTAAAATTATTTACATTGTTGTGATTAATTTCTTTGGTTGTAGTTTGGTCTTTTTTTAAAGAAACAGAATGGGTATCAGAGTTAGTTTTTGTGTTGTCACAGGACCCTGGCATCGTGATGTCATGCCACGTAACTGGACTGTTTGACAAGCTGCGATGCACTCAGTCACATGGTCACACACTGGCGACACACTGACAGCGTTGCACTCAGTCACATGGTCACACACTGGCGACACACTGACAGCGCTGTGGCGATGCACTCAGTCACATGGTCACACACTGGCGACACACTGACAGCGTTGCACTCAGTCACATGGTCACACACTGGCGACACACTGACAGCGTTGCACTCAGTCACATGGTCACACACTGGCGACACACTGACAGCGTTGTGTCAATGCACTCAGTCACATGGTCACACTGACAGCGTTGTGTCGATGCACTCAGTCACATGGTCAGTCACATGGTCAGTCACATGGTCAGTCACATGGTCACACTGCGTGTGTAAGCCCCACCCCCTCCCATGCTTCAGAGGGCCATGGCAGTCACAGCTGCTCCCTTCTCCTCCAATGTCTGTGAGGTCACTTCCTGTTCCTCTGTGCTCATTTCCTGGTCATTTGAGTGGGTGACACCTAAAGCAGCTCCCTTCCCCCCCTTTCCCTCCTCCTCCTCCTCTTCCATGGCTGTTTCGGGAGGGGCGAAGGGGGTGGAGCTGTCCGGCGTTTTCCGCAGCACTCCGTCGTCAGACGGCTCCAGCACGGAGCTCAGCTCCATGTCGTGGATCTCCACATCAAACGGGGCAGCCACGGGGCCTGGCAGGGGTGACCTGCATCCCACACACGCCTGGGACACACACAGGAAGGGGAAACACTTCAGCACAATAACACTTCCTGCTTCAGTGGTAATACACTTCCTGTAGTCTTAAAACACTTCCTGCTTCAGTAGAAAAATACTTCCTGTTGCAGTTGTATAACACTTCCTGTTGCAGTGGTATAACACTTCCTATAGTGGTAAAACACTTCCCTGTAGTGGTAAAATACTTACTGAAGCAACAGTCTAACACTTCCTGTTGCAGTGGTAAAATACTTCCTATCGTGGTATAACACTTCCTGTTGCTGCGGTATAACACTTCCTGTTGCTGCGGTATAACACTTCATGTTGCAGCGGTATAACACTTCCTGTTGCAGCGGTATAACACTTCCTGTTGCTGCGGTATAACACTTCCTGTTGCAGCGGTATAACACTTCCTGTTGCAGCGGTATAACACTTCCTGTTGCTGCGGTATAACACTTCCTGTTGCAGCGGTATAACACTTCCTATAGTGGTAAAACACTTCCCTGTAGTGGTAAAATACTTACTGAAGCAACAGTCTAACACTTCCTGTTGCAGTGGTAAAATACTTCCTATCGTGGTATAACACTTCCTGTTGCTGCGGTATAACACTTCCTGTTGCTGCGGTATAACACTTCCTGTTGCAGCGGTATAACACTTCCTATAGTGGTAAAACACTTCCCTGTAGTGGTAAAATACTTACTGAAGCAACAGTCTAACACTTCCTGTTGCAGTGGTAAAATACTTCCTATCGTGGTATAACACTTCCTGTTGCTGCGGTATAACACTTCCTGTTGCTGCGGTATAACACTTCATGTTGCAGCGGTATAACACTTCCTGTTGCAGCGGTATAACACTTCCTGTTGCAGCGGTATAACACTTCCTGTTGCTGCGGTATAACACTTCCTGTTGCAGCGGTATAACACTTCCTGTTGCAGCGGTATAACACTTCCTGTTGCTGCGGTATAACACTTCCTGTTGCAGCGGTATAACACTTCCTGTTGCTGCGGTATAACACTTCCTGTTGCTGCGGTATAACACTTCCTGTTGCTGCGGGATAACGGGGTACTCACAGGGATGTCGATGGCGCGGGGTAGGCGGCCGGTGCGGATCCAGGGGTGCACTTTACTGAGCTCACGCTTCTGCTGCTCGCTGAAACGAGGCTGGTGCTTCTGCATCAACCTGAGGGACTCCCGGTCCTCACGCAACACCTGCTCCCTGTCCCTACGCACACACACGCCAGGGCGTTAACATACACACTATCTATCTCTCTCTCTCACACACACATTTTTCTATACTTGTCAGGTCCTTGATATGACACCTCACTACTGAGGACCAGCCTTTCTGTGGTCAGAGGAACTAATACTACAGTTCACCATTAGGTTGCCCCAGAGACATAGTTCATCACTTCAAACCTTGAACACACACACACACACACACACACCAGGCTTACCTGACAGGCAGTTGATATGTCATCATCACTTTCTCGTCAGTGTTGGCCATAAGCAGCCAGATGGGGTCCTGCAGGACGCACTTCATGAACTGCTCCTCACCAGCGCCCCCTGCTGCCTTCTTACGGGAGTGGTCATTCTCTGAGGAGTCAATGCTGCCAAAGTACTTGCTGGTGTTGCTGCTGCTTCCTGGGGTTAAAGGTCAAAAAGTAAAGAGTGAGCAAGACCAGTACCAAGAGTTACAATGAAGTAATATTCCTGCTTACAACCTGAGCCACTCTATAGGGCCCAGCCTGCGCTCGTGAGAGCATTTACTGACTGAGCCACTCTATAGGGCCCAGCCTGTCCTCGTGAGAGCATTTACTGACTGAGCCACTCTATAGGGCCCAGCCTGCGCTCGTGAGAGCATTTACTGACTGAGCCACTCTATAGGGCCCAGCCTGTCCTCGTGAGAGCATTTACTGACTGAGCCACTCTATAGGGCCCAGCCTGCGCTCGTGAGAGCATTTACTGACTGAGCCACTCTATAGGGCCCAGCCTGTCCTCGTGAGAGCATTTACTGACTGAGCCACTCTATAGGGCCCAGCCTGCGCTCGTGAGAGCATTTACTGACTGAGCCACTCTATAGGGCCCAGCCTGCACTCGTGAGAGCATTTACTGACTGAGCCACTCTATAGGGCCCAGCCTGCGCTCGTGAGAGCATTTACTGACTGAGCCACTCTATAGGGCCCAGCCTGCGCTCGTGAGAGCATTTACTGACTGAGCCACTCTATAGGGCCCAGCCTGCGCTCGTGAGAGCATTTACTGACTGAGCCACTCTATAGGGCCCAGCCTGCGCTCGTGAGAGCATTTACTGACTGAGCCACTCTATAGGGCCCAGCCTGCGCTCGTGAGAGCATTTACTGACTGAGCCACTCTATAGGGCCCAGCCTGCGCTCGTGAGAGCATTTACTGACTGAGCCACTCTATAGGGCCCAGCCTGCACTCGTGGTGAGAGTACTCACGGGTGCCACTTCCTGATGTGCTGCAGCCATTGGAGCCGGTGCCTGAGGACCCAGAGCCTGAGGCGGCCGAGCCCGTGCCTGATTGGGAGTCTTCCTGAAGCAGCAGGTCCAGAAAGTCACTGGAGGTGGACATGACATCCTGATTGGACGACTCATTTCCTTCCCCCTGGAACGGGGTGGAGAGAAAGAAAGAAACGGGGACGAGGGGGAAGTAGATGAGAGAGGGAGTGGCGGAAAAGGAGGGACAGAGTCAGGAGTCTGTTTGTTTGGAACCACAGATTTTGATGGAAAGGGCTAAAACAGAAATTATTAATTTCAGGAGAATGTCCCTAAATGAGTAAACAATCTACATATCGCACTAAAACGGTGATATGGTGATTAAAGGTGCTATAATTTCTAAACGGTTATATATATGGATATGGATATGATATGGATATACCGATATGGATGAAAATACCCTCAAATTAAAGCTGACAGTCTGCACTGAATAGTGTCATTGTATCCTTTCAAACTCAAAGTGCTATAGAGTACAGAACCAAAATAACAAAAAATGTGTCACTGTCCAATGAATTATGGTGCTCACTGTATATATATATAATATTATATTATACAATATTCTAGAATTAGTTCCCTATTGACTAACATTCTTATCAAGGTAGCCAGCACGTTGTTGATTTTAAGAATTATATTTTATTATAATTATTTTATGAAATAAAAATTAATAATTGCTAACATATGGCAGTGTAAGAGCATCTTATGGTACTCACATTTTCATTCTCTTTTGAGTCGCCAGCAGCTTTGCTCCGATTGGCTGAGGCCTGCGCTCCAGTCCGACTTCCCTGCTTCCCTGACCAATCCTGTGATGCTGCTCCAATTGGGGGCGGAGTCTGCTGGGCTGCAGCCAGTGCTGAAGCAGCTTCCAATCTGTTGCTAGGTGACTCCTCCAGCTGAAGCAGGTTGAGGGGGGAGGAGCACCGGGACTGGAAGAGGGGTGACTCCACCCCCTCTCGCTCTGGGAGAGGCTGGTTGCAGGAATAGGGGGTGCTGGAACGGGATGGAGCGCGTGGTGTTGGGGTCGTTGTAGTAGGGTTGGGCACTATTGGGTGTGGGGGTACTGGGGCAGGACTGAGAAAGGGGAATGCAGAGTTGTGGTTGTAAAACTGCTGCGGTGCACTGAGCAGAGAGGAGCCAAGTTGTGACAAGGCCGGGTTGAGCTGCGACAAGGCCGGGCTGAGCTGCGACAAGGCCGGGTTGAGCTGCGACAAGGCCGGGCTGAGCTGCGACAAGGCCGGGTTGAGCTGCGACAAGGCCGGGTTGAGCTGCGACAAGGCCGGGTTGAGGTGCGACAAGGCCGGGTTGAGCTGGGACAACGCCGGGTTGAGCTGGGACAACGCCGGGTTGAGCTGGGACAACGCCGGGTTGAGCTGGGACAAGGCCGGGTTGAGCTGGGACAAGGCCGGGTTGAGCTGGGACAAGGCCGGGTTGAGCTGGGACAACGCCGGGTTGAGCTGGGACAACGCCGGGTTGAGGTGCGACAAGGCCGGGTTGAGGTGCGACAAGGCCGGGTTGAGGTGGGGGAACATATAATTGGGCAGAACAAAAGCCATCATTGGGGGCACAATGGGCGATGGTAACTGGGGCGTCTGGATGGGATATCGGGACGTTGGCTGCAAGTTGGGGAAGCCCGGTGGGTGGGCGTCAGGCGCGGCGTGTGGCAGGGGTGGGTAGAGGGGGTAGAGGGGCAGGACGGGGGGGTATGGTACAGGGGGAAGGCTGGTTTGGGAGCCCACAGAGGCTGGCCAGGAGGAGGAGGAGGTCTGAGGCCCCAGAGGCAGGTGGTGAGGAGGAGGGAACACCACACCCCCATGCGCCTCCCCATTAGCTTTAGCGTTAGTGTCCAGACCCCCAGCAGGGCCTGAGGCTCCACCCCCTCGCCGCACAGCTAGACCCTCCTGGTGCTTCAGTCTCTTAGCCCCCCGACCTCGCCGCCGCCCACTACTGCCCACTGCTGGGTAATCACGGGAACTGCGCACTCCTGAAAGAGAGAGAGAGAATAAACTTTAATAACAGCTTTCTGACCCATTAGCCATTAACGAGTATAGAGTCCAGTCCGGGTCCAGCCTGGGTCAGTACCTTTAGCGAAGGGCGCGGCGCTGTGTGGGTGCTGGGCGCCATGCAGGCGGGGTGTGGAGCTGGGGTCGAACACGCGCAGCTGGTTGAGGTCGCGGAATCGGCCCAGGAAGTGCTGCTCCTCTTTCTGAGTATGTGCCAGAAGCACCTCCTTAGTGAGGCCCAGGCGCCCTGCCCCGCCCCGCCGTCCCTCCCGCCCCTCCCGCTCCGCCGCTGCTGGGCTGGGCGGGGTCGGAGTTGGCGCAGCCACCACCGCGGGCGTGGCCACAGGTGTGGGAGGGGCGGGTGTAGGGGTGGGAGGAGTCTCCTCCATCACAATGTCTGGTGGAAAATAACAGAACAAATTTTTACTCCTATACTCTTTCTTCCAAGTTTGGAATGCAAGTGTGTGTGCGCGCGTGTGTGGGCATGCATGCATGTGTGGGCGGCTGGCTGAGGGCGTGGTCGCTGTAAAGGGCGTGGTCTACTCTTAATAAGCTGTTCTGTGAGGGGCGAGTGGACGGATGGACGGACGGAAGGCCGGGCGGGCGACGGTACCTGATTCGGGCGGTTTCTTGTCGCCCACGTGTACAATGGTGCTGCTGAAGCTGCATTGGGAGGTGACTGACACCACGCTGTCTGCCTTGCTGTGCAGGGCCATGGGGCTCAGAGTGTGGGCGGGCCCCTGGGGGGCCCCTTTCTGCGCCGCTGCGACGTCCAGAGTCACTGCCATTACACACACACACACACACACACACACACACACACACACAGCGCACGCACACACAGACACACAGCAGATGCACACACGCACGCAAACACACAAGATAAGCTGAGCTGTGTAACTATGGTGGAGTGCAGTCTCATACTGAAAGTGCATCCAAACCAACAGATTTAACCGGTGTAACTGTTCAGCCTGTATCCCCTGCTCAGGCTGTTCCCCCCGTTCCTGGTTCCAGAGGCATTGCGACGATCGACCCCTTATTGGATACAACGCTATCACACGCTTGTGCACTTTGAAACAGTTTTTTTCCGCTTCCGTATGTATGCTTACTGTCACATTATTTAACTTAGTAGCCTGTTAGCTATAAAGGTAGCTAACAAGGCTACCTACCTAGCGGTTGTGAATTACACTAGATAGCTAACGTTCGCTAGCTAGGTGGGCACGCTTACAAACCTAGCGAAGTGATTAAGGGAAATATGGTAGCCCCAACTACCTAGGTAGCTATGCATCTCGCAGTTGTGATTTAGATATTCAAAGCTAGCTAGTACCCAAATATAGCCAGCTTGTGAGCTGATAAAGCCACGTCAAAGTTGATTCAATTCCTATCGCCAAAATGTTGGAATTATCCTGCCTGCGGTGCTATAACAACTTATTTAGCCAGCAGGCTACGAACAGGCACGAATCTCCTACATGAATAGGGAGATAAGTACGCAAGTGTAAAAGTGCGATAGCGTTGTATCCAATAAGGGGGTTGATACTCTGCACGCCTCAGGAGGCAGAAACAGGGGGAAAGCAGGCTGAGCAGTTACACTGGCAGTCTGATTTAATCGGTACCCTGCTACACTTCAATAATACTCAACTGATAAATAAATCTACTTTTGAATAAACATTGCTATATGTACGACAGTTTACCTCACACTACCTAGGCCGGGAGCCTTCCGGATGGCCCTGCCCTGTCTCGTTAGCTGCAGTAACAGCTGTGTCCCTCAGGGGGGCAGTATAAGGAAGCAGCGTTAGCATTAGCATTAGCGTACCATTAGAGCCGCCTGGCACATCTTTCTGTTTGTCGTCATCGGAGGTGGACGACGTCGTGCCCGAGGACGACCCGCACTTCCTCTTCACCGTGTTGGGAACATTGCAGCTCTCTAGGTACCTGGGAGGGGGGACAGGAAGTGACATCATCAGCATGCGACATCAGGGGTAGCAGAGCTTAGTTTACGGTTTAACATGTAACCACATCATCCCCATGCAGATGTGAACTGCGCTGAATAATGATCAATTTACCCTCTGAGAATTAAGCTAAATTAGAAACCTGTCTGGTTAATGACATTAAATGCTAACCTTATAATGCTGTCCAGGCAGTTGATCTGCTGGTAGGAGTAATTGGGGGACGACTCCCTTCTCTCAGGCGGAGGGGGGAGTTCTGCTTTGGGGGGAAGCTTGTCCAGTTTGGCCCCCTCACCAATCAGCTTCCCCACATTCAAGCACTGGACTGTCTTTACCACTGCTATAGGGGGATCAGGGAAGAATTAGGGAGAGAAAGGAGGAGAGAGAGAGAGAGAGAGTGTGTGTGTGTGTGTGTGTGTTTGTTTCTGTGTGCTAGTAATAGGCTGATAAATAAAATGTATCCAGTCTTTGTTGGCATGTGGCTGGTGTGTAAGTTAGCGTGTGGTTGGCGTGCTCACCTGTGCTGGCGTGTTTGCGGGGTGGGGGCCGGTTGCGTGAATCGATGAAGACCTGCTGGCCACTGGTCTTCACCATGTGCACATCCTTACAGATCTGCTGGAATGTCATCTAAGAGGAGAGAGATTTCACAGCTCTGTAATTCTAATGGCTGATATCTGAGTGTAGAGATCTTACAGCTCTGTAATGGCTGATATCGGAGTCGAGAGATCTCACAGCTCTGTGATTCAAATGGCTGATATCTGAGTGTAGAGATCTCACAGCTCTGTGATTCTAATGGCTGATATCTGAGTGTAGAGATCTCACAGCTCTGTGATTCTAATGGCTGATATCTGAGTGTAGAGATCTCACAGCTCTGTAATGGCTGATGTCAGAGTGTAGAGATCTCACAGCTCTGTGATTCTAATGGCTGATGTCGGAGTGTAGAGAGTGGGCGTGGCCTGCAGGACTCACAGGCTTGTGCAGAGGGGTGGGTTCCTCTGTGGCCGCGGCGCTGTCGCTGGAGGAAGCGGCGCTGGCGTGGAGCTCGTGGGAGCCGTTGCTGCCCAGGCTGCAGTAGCCCTGGGAGGAGCCGGAGTGGACGGGCTGCACCAGAAGCCTGTGGATCTGCTCACACAGCTGGCCGATCTCCGGCACCAGGCCCCGCCCCTCCCCGCCCTGAGGCGCCGTGAACACGTCCTCATTCAGCGGGCTCCTGCACAGGGGGGTACTGGGGTTTACCATGTGACATACCATGTGACTTCTAGTGACAGTGTTGCAGCGCAGATGTAGACGGGCCTTATAGGGACAGTGTTACAGCGCAGACGGGCTCTTATAGGGACAGTGTTACAGCGCAGACGGGCTCTTATAGGGACAGTGTTACAGTGCAGACGGGCTCTTATAGGGACAGTGTTACAGTGCAGACGGGCTCTTATAGGGACAGTGTTACAGCGCAGACGGGCTCTTATAGGGACAGTGTTACAGCGCAGACGGGCTCTTATAGGGACAGTGTTACAGTGCAGACGGGCTCTTATAGGGACAGTGTTACAGCGCAGACGGGCTCTTATAGGGACAGTGTTGCAGCGCAGACGGGCTCTTATAGGGACAGTGTTACAGCGCAGACGGGCTCTTATAGGGACAGTGTTACAGCGCAGACGGGCTCTTATAGGGACAGTGTTACAGCGCAGACGGGCTCTTATAGGGACAGTGTTACAGCGCAGATGGGCTCTTATAGGGACAGTGTTACAGCGCAGACGGGCTCTTATAGGGACAGTGTTACAGCGCAGACGGGCTCTTATAGGGACAGTGTTACAGTGCAGACGGGCTCTTATAGGGACAGTGTTACAGTGCAGATGGGCTCTTATAGGGACAGTGTTACAGCGCAGACGGGCTCTTATAGGGACAGTGTTACAGTGCAGACGGGCTCTTATAGGGACAGTGTTACAGTGCAGACGGGCTCTTATAGGGACAGTGTTACAGTGCAGACGGGCTCTTATAGGGGACAGTGTTACAGCGCAGACGGCTCTTATAGGGACAGTGTTACAGCGCAGACGGGCTCTTATAGGGACAGTGTTGCAGTGCAGACGGGCTCTTATAGGGACAGTGTTACAGCGCAGACGGGCTCTTATAGGGACAGTGTTGCAGTGCAGACGGGCTCTTATAGGGACAGTGTTACAGTGCAGATGGGCTCTTATAGGGACAGTGTTACAGCGCAGACGGGCTCTTATAGGGACAGTGTTGCAGCGCAGACGGGCTCTTATAGGGACAGTGTTACAGTGCAGATGGGCTCTTATAGGGACAGTGTTACAGCGCAGACGGGCTCTTATAGGGACAGTGTTACAGTGCAGACGGGCTCTTATAGGGACAGTGTTACAGCGCAGACGGGCTCTTATAGGGACAGTGTTACAGTGCAGACGGGCTCTTATAGGGACAGTGTTACAGCGCAGACGGGCTCTTATAGGGACAGTGTTACAGCGCAGACGGGCTCTTATAGGGACAGTGTTACAGCGCAGACGGGCTCTTATAGGGACAGTGTTTACAGCGCAGACGGGCTCTTATAGGGACAGTGTTACAGTGCAGACGGGCTCTTATAGGGACAGTGTTACAGTGCAGACGGGCTCTTATAGGGACAGTGTTACAGCGCAGACGGGCTCTTATAGGGACAGTGTTGCAGTGCAGACGGGCTCTTATAGGGACAGTGTTACAGTGCAGATGGGCTCTTATAGGGACAGTGTTACAGCGCAGACGGGCTCTTATAGGGACAGTGTTGCAGCGCAGACGGGCTCTTATAGGGACAGTGTTACAGTGCAGACGGGCTCTTATAGGGACAGTGTTACAGTGCAGATGGGCTCTTATAGGGACAGTGTTACAGCGCAGACGGGCTCTTATAGGGACAGTGTTACAGCGCAGACGGGCCTTATAGGGACAGTGTTACAGCGCAGACGGGCTCTTATAGGGACAGTGTTACAGCGCAGACGGGCTCTTATAGGGACAGTGTTACAGCGCAGACGGGCTCTTATAGGGACAGTGTTACAGTGCAGACGGGCTCTTATAGGGACAGTGTTACAGCGCAGACGGGCCTTATAGGGACAGTGTTACAGTGCAGACGGGCTCTTATAGGGACAGTGTTACAGTGCAGACGGGCTCTTATAGGGACAGTGTTACAGTGCAGACGGGCTCTTATAGGGACAGTGTTACAGCGCAGACGGCTCTTATAGGGACAGTGTTACAGCGCAGACGGGCTCTTATAGGGACAGTGTTACAGCGCAGACGGGCTCTTATAGGGACAGTGTTACAGCGCAGACGGGCTCTTATAGGGACAGTGTTACAGCGCAGACGGGCTCTTATAGGGACAGTGTTACAGCGCAGACGGGCTCTTATAGGGACAGTGTTACAGCGCAGACGGGCTCTTATAGGGACAGTGTTACAGCGCAGACGGGCTCTTATAGGGACAGTGTTACAGCGCAGACGGGCTCTTATAGGGACAGTGTTACAGCGCAGACGGGCTCTTATAGGGACAGTGTTGCAGCGCAGACGGGCTCTTATAGGGACAGTGTTACAGTGCAGACGGGCTCTTATAGGGACAGTGTTACAGCGCAGACGGGCTCTTATAGGGACAGTGTTACAGTGCAGACGGGCTCTTATAGGGACAGTGTTGCAGCGCAGACGGGCTCTTATAGGGACAGTGTTACAGTGCAGACGGGCTCTTATAGGGACAGTGTTACAGCGCAGACGGGCTCTTATAGGGACAGTGTTACAGTGCAGACGGGCTCTTATAGGGACAGTGTTACAGCGCAGACGGGCTCTTATAGGGACAGTGTTACAGCGCAGACGGGCTCTTATAGGGACAGTGTTACAGCGCAGACGGGCTCTTATAGGGACAGTGTTACAGCGCAGACGGGCTCTTATAGGGACAGTGTTACAGTGCAGACGGGCTCTTATAGGGACAGTGTTACAGTGCAGACGGGCTCTTATAGGGACAGTGTTACAGCGCAGACGGGCTCTTATAGGGACAGTGTTACAGTGCAGACGGGCTCTTATAGGGACAGTGTTACAGCGCAGACGGGCTCTTATAGGGACAGTGTTACAGTGCAGACGGGCTCTTATAGGGACAGTGTTACAGTGCAGACGGGCTCTTATAGGGACAGTGTTACAGTGCAGACGGGCTCTTATAGGGACAGTGTTACAGTGCAGACGGGCTCTTATAGGGACAGTGTTACAGCGCAGACGGGCTCTTATAGGGACAGTGTTACAGCGCAGACGGGCTCTTATAGGGACAGTGTTACAGTGCAGACGGGCTCTTACGTTCGGACTTTGTGACGGCCTACAATGAAGGCCACCTTGCGACTCCAGGGGTTGACGAAGGAGGACCAGCTGGTGTCGATGGTGAGGTACTCCCCGCTCCGAGCGCACAGACGCAACGGTGAGTGCTCAAACGGCTGCCCAGCGAACTGCAGGACTGACCAATCAAACAAGGGAGTGAGACAGACTGACCAATCAAACAAGGCCAAGATACAGGGACAGAGGCAGACTGACCAATAAAACAAGGCCAAGATACAGACTGACCAATGAAAGGAGGCAGTCTAAGCCACTGGGAGAGTATCAGACAGGATGGCGGAAATTCAGGCCTACGAAACCTACGCAGTAAAAATGGCGTCTAACGAACAGCAGGGAGAGTTACAAAACACAGCCCAGAGAGAGACGCCAAGCTCACATTTTAGAGTCTTCACACCTCTGCTGGATTTCAAATGTGTGGATGAATCACCTCCATTTGTTCCTGAGCAACACGTGGTGTGTGTGTGTGTGTGTGTGTGTGTGTGTGTGTGTGTGTGTGTGTGTGAGCGTGTGCAAAAACACTCATAACCTGCCCTGAGACTGAGTCAGAGCCCTAATCCTATTGGCCAGTGGAGGGGGCTGATACATACATCAGACCTCTCTCTGTCAGGGAGGGAGGGAGAGAGGGAGAGAGTGAGAGACAGAGAGAGAGAGAGAAGGTACTCACTCTTCTTGTGGATAGCCACCATGACAGGCCTGTCTTCAGGATGCAGGTACAGCAGTACTGGGGTCCCCACAAGGTCCTGAGGCAGATACCCCAACAATGGTACTGCCCTGTAACACACATACATACACAGCGTTACACACACACCTGGGGCAGATACCCCAACAATGGTACTGCCCTGTAACACACAC
>CM056389.1:4590510-4630510 GCA_029718625.1 Synaphobranchus kaupii
ATACATACATACACACAGAGTAACACACACACACACACACACACACACTTACCGTTCATCCACCTCCTGGAACAGGCAGCTGGGGGTGTGGCTGGTGGTGAAAACTCTCTTATCAGCCGGGATACGAGGAGCTGAACAAGGGAATGGGGGAGAGAGAGAGGGATGAAGTAGGTACTACAGCTTTACAGCGAAGCAGCCTAAGGCTCAGAGCTCAGGGGTAATTGGGGGTACTTTGGGGTAACTGGCGTGGGTGGGGTACATACCCTCGTATCCGGAGTGCACCCTCTCTGCGATGAGCAGGCAGCAGGGCTGGGCATCGGACACGTCCGAGTCCCGCAGCGTTAGCTGGTATGGCGTCAGACGGAAGGGGTAGTATCGCACCCCCCCATCCTGGTCACGGCCCCCTCCACTGATCCTGCAGAACATGGACTTCTCCTGCGTGCAGTCCATGGGTGAGCTCACTGTGGGGTGGAAGGGGCGGCAGCTGTTTCACCACAGGCTAATGCTGCTACAGTCCCCACAGGCTAATGCTGCTACAGTCCCCCACAGACTAATGCTGCTACAGTCCCCCACAGGCTAATGCTGCTACAGTCCCCCACAGGCTAATGCTGCTACAGTCCCCACAGGCTAATGCTGCTACAGTCCCCCACAGGCTAATGCTGCTACAGTCCCCCACAGGCTAATGCTGCTACAGTCCCCCACAGGCTAATGCTGCTACAGTCCCCCACAGGCTAATGCTGCTACAGTCCCCCACAGGCTAATGCTGCTACAGTCCCCCACAGGCTAATGCTGCTACAGTCCCCCACAGGCTAATGCTGCTACAGTCCCCCACAGGCTAATGCTGCTACAGTCCCCCACAGGCTAATGCTGCTACAGTCCCCCACAGGCTAATGCTGCTACAGTCCCCCACAGGCTAATGCTGCTACAGTCCCCCACAGGCTAATGCTGCTACAGTCCCCACAGGCTAATGCTGCTACAGTCCCCCACAGGCTAATGCTGCTACAGTCCCCCACAGGCTAATGCTGCTACAGTCCCCACAGGCTAATGCTGCTACAGTCCCCACAGGCTAATGCTGCTACAGTCCCCCACAGGCTAATGCTGCTACAGTCCCCCACAGGCTAATGCTGCTACAGTCCCCACAGGCTAATGCTGCTACAGTCCCCACAGGCTAATGCTGCTACAGTCCCCCACAGGCTAATGCTGCTACAGTCCCCACAGGCTAATGCTGCTACAGTCCCCACAGGCTAATGCTGCTACAGTCCCCCACAGGCTAATGCTGCTACAGTCCCCCACAGGCTAATGCTGCTACAGTCCCCACGGGCTAATGCTGCTACAGTCCCCCACAGGCTAATGCTGCTAGTCCCCCACAGGCTAATGCTGCTACAGTCCCCCACAGGCTAATGCTGCTACAGTCCCCACAGGCTAATGCTGCTACAGTCCCCCACAGGCTAATGCTGCTACAGTCCCCCACAGGCTAATGCTGCTACAGTCCCCACAGGCTAATGCTGCTACAGTCCCCCACAGGCTAATGCTGCTACAGTCCCCACAGGCTAATGCTGCTACAGTCCCCCACAGGCTAATGCTGCTACAGTCCCCCACAGGCTAATGCTGCTACAGTCCCCCACAGGCTAATGCTGCTACAGTCCCCCACAGACTAATGCTGCTACAGTCCCCCACAGGCTAATGCTGCTACAGTCCCCCACAGGCTAATGCTGCTACAGTCCCCCACAGGCTAATGCTGCTACAGTCCCCACAGGCTAATGCTGCTACAGTCCCCCACAGGCTAATGCTGCTACAGTCCCCACAGGCTAATGCTGCTACAGTCCCCACAGGCTAATGCTGCTACAGTCCCCCACAGGCTAATGCTGCTACAGTCCCCACAGGCTAATGCTGCTACAGTCCCCCACAGGCTAATGCTGCTACAGTCCCCACAGGCTAATGCTGCTACAGTCCCCACAGGCTAATGCTGCTACAGTCCCCCACAGGCTAATGCTGCTACAGTCCCCCACAGGCTAATGCTGCTACAGTCCCCCACAGGCTAATGCTGCTACAGTCCCCCACAGGCTAATGCTGCTACAGTCCCCCACAGGCTAATGCTGCTACAGTCCCCCACAGGCTAATGCTGCTACAGTCCCCCACAGGCTAATGCTGCTACAGTCCCCCACAGGCTAATGCTGCTACAGTCCCCCACAGGCTAATGCTGCTACAGTCCCCACAGGCTAATGCTGCTACAGTCCCCCACAGGCTAATGCTGCTACAGTCCCCCACAGACTAATGCTGCTACAGTCCCCCACAGGCTAATGCTGCTACAGTCCCCCGCAGGCTAATGCTGCTACAGTCCCCCGCAGGCTAATGCTGCTACAGTCCCCCGCAGGCTAATGCTGCTACAGTCCCCCACAGGCTAATGCTGCTACAGTCCCGTCTACACAAGACTCTGGCACTGTGTGACTGGACACCTGGAGCCGACAGGCAGCTCTAAACATATAGACCAAGATATACAGAGACTAGGAGTGTGTGTATCTGTGTGTGTATCTGTGTGTATATATGCGTGTTTATGCTGTTACCGGAGCCGGTGCATGCAGCCCACAGTGAGTATGTGTGTATGTGTGTGTGCTGCGTGTGCGTGTGCTGTTACCTGAGCCGGTGCACGCTGCCCACAGCGGTAGGCGGCTGGGCGCGGTGCTGCTGTAGAAGGTGCTGACGTCTTGTGGGGCCAGCAGCTCGGAGAACAGCGCCCCCTGCAGACGCTCCGGCTTACAGCGCAGCAGAGAGGAAGCCTGCGGGGAGATGTACACCACCTTCCCCGACACGAAGGAGATCGCCACCGAGAATGTGTCCTGTGGGGGCGCCAGAGAGCACGCATTTTACATTATAAAACACAATACACAGATTTTACATTATAAACACAATACACACATATAGTACATTGAGGGCCTGATTTACTAAGACCTTCAGCACACACAAAACTAATAACATTGGGGCAAAGCAATCATTGGCCATGTTATTGGCTAAAAGGTTTTGCACACGCAAAATCAGGCCCCAAGTAATTGCTTAATTAGGCTTGTCAACATTATTTCCCAAACACTCCATCTTAAAGAAGGGCTCCCAGGGAACAGCACCAGCTCATTTAAGTCTCTGATTGGCTAAAAATTCTGCACACAATGTTCTCAAGACCTTGATTGGCTGCTGATCGAAAGAAAACTACAAAAACCTGAAGAAACTGCGGTTTAACACTGGGGTACTCGCAGTGTTTCTGAGGGTGGATAGACGGGTACTCGCAGTGTTTCTGAGGGTGGATAGACGGGTACTCACTGTGTTTTTGAGGTTGTACTCAGAGGTGATGTTGTCCAGCTCCTCGATGGTGAAGGTGGAGAGGTCAAAACTGCAGCCGTGACTCTCCTCCACACTCCACTGGTGATAGTACTCTTGATTAGCTGTGAAACACACACAACAGGGTTTTACACACACACACACACACACACAACACACACACACCCCACTCCTGATAGTACTCCTGACTAGCTGTGAAACAGTTTACCTACACACTCACACACACTCACCGCGCACTTGTTTGACGCAGTTGAGTGCGTACTGCAGCGAGGCGAGCGTGCTGGAGCGGCCCTTTCCACGGCGCTCTAGCGGTACGCGGATCTTCAGCTCCTTCAGCGCCTTCATCAGCTCCTTCTGCGTCTGCCGCCGGGCCGACTGCTCGCTGCTGCAGCCGCTGGTGGAGGGATGGTCCTGCTCCGAGCTGGCGCTCAGCAGGCTGTACGCCACTGAGCTGCTGGGGGGGGAGGGGCTGTGCGAGTTTGAGCTGGAGGGGCGGGGCGGGGCGGACAGAGAGGGAGGGGGCGGGGCGACATTGTTACGTTTTACATTCACAACGACTTGCAGTTTACACACGAAGCAATTGGGAATTTAACCTGCAACCCAGGGACACCAGATGGACATGAGCTTTTACCTGGTGCAATGTTTACTGTCCCTGTCAAATAAACAATTAAATAAAATAAGCTTGAGTTTTCCCTCCCCACTCTTCCCCTCTCCCCCTCCCTCATCCCCCCTCTCCCATCCCCCCTCTCCCCCTCTCCCCCTCCCTCATCCCCCCTCTCCCCCTCCCTCATCCCCCCTCTCCCCCTCCCTCATCCCCCCTCTCCCCCTCCCTCATCCCCCCTCTCCCCCTCCCTCATCCCCCCTCTCCCCCTCCCTCATCCCCCCTCTCCCCCTCCCTCATCCCCCCTCTCCCCCTCCCTCATCCCCCCTCTCCGCCTCCCTCATCCCCCCTCTCCCATCCCCCCTCATCCCCCCTCTCCCCCCCTCTCCCCCTCCCTCATCCCCCCTCTCCCATCCCCCCTCTCCCCCTCCCTCATCCCCCCTCTCCCCCTCCCTCATCCCCCCTCTCCCCCTCCCTCATCCCCCCATACCTCTTGTTGCTCTCGGTGGTCTCCAGTATTATGGCGGAGTCTTTGCCGTTGTGGCTGGAGGAGAACTGTGAGCTGCAGGTGGACTGGCGCCCCCGGGAGGCCTCCCGGCCCAGGCGGCCCTCGCTGTCCCGCTCCCCGGAGTCGTTCCCGCTCGACTGGGCATCCGTGTCGTCCAGGCCGGGCTTCTGGGGGCCCCTGGAGGCGCCGCGGGCTTTGGACACGCTCCCTGGGGCGGCCCCTCGCTTGCGGTCGGTGTCCGAAGAGGAGGAGCCGCCACTCAGGCCCGGGGAGCCCGGTCCTTGCCTGGCCTCTTCCCCGGCCCCGCCCACTCCCCCTCGCGTGTCATTGCTGGGGGCGGAGTCTGAATTATCATCACTCATCATAAATGGAGGTGATTTTCTCCCCGTTAGGAGACTGCGTTTCTCTATCCGGCCCCTAGGTGGGGCTGTTGTGATTCAGGGAGTGAATCATGGTTTGGCGGCTTAAAATTAAGAATGAGAACACTTGGGGGGTTTCTCACTTTTACGCACCAAATAAATAAATAAATAAAAACATTTATTTGCTTTATTTTTCTTCCTTTTGGTCAGCTGTGTTCTTTAAAAACGTGCTGCTATTTATAACCGGAATGTTTGCGAAAAAAACTTGTTTCCTCTTCCTGATCCTCAGTCATGTGACACAGCTCAGAAAATGAGGAGATGGGATGGTCTAAATCCTGGATGCAGCCGGGAGGTTGGCGCTGAGGTTTGACTGCTGCTTCCCGCCAGACGGCCCGCGCCCCCGGCCAGTGCAGACGCACGCTGCTGAAGGGCAAGAGAACAAGGGGGGGGGGAAATCTCCCGTTTTTCTTCCCTTTCAATCTTCAGGTAGAATCTCTCCGTCGCTTCTCTTCATCTCTACGAAAAGAGAGGAAAAAAACATTAGAGACATAGAAATACGTTTAAATAAACGTGTGAAATGCAACTGTGTGAGAGAGGAGAGGACGAAACACGACATTCGCCCCCTTCTCTGACGGTCTGTGTACCTCAGCAACAGTCCTTTTTATTTCAGGGGAGTGGATGAAAATATGGCGCTCGTTTGTGCTTAATGAGAGTGAAAGCAGTGTCATAAGGCTTGTACACAGCACCTGTGTTTTACCCTGTTACCACCACAGAACCATTACAAACCTTTACCAAAAGGTAACAATAAAATTTAATAATGTACATTTTTTGTCTCTAAAAATAGCTAAATTATTCGTTTCTCATCCATTTTCTGTTCTGCAAGGTTTTTTTATTTATTTGTTTATTTTCCCCACATTACTGTTTTTACTGAAAATCACCATCAATAAATATATTTTTGAAAAAATATGGTAAAAAGCAAAAGTCTCTCCAGAAGCAGCCTCTAGCATTGGAGGCTCTCCAGAAGCAGCCTCTAGCATTGGAGGCTCTCCAGAAGCAGCCTCTAGCATTGGAGGCTCTCCAGAAGCAGCCTCTAGCATTGGAGGCTCTCCAGAAGCAGCCTCTAGCATTGGAGGCTCTCCAGAAGCAGCCTCTAGCATTGGAGGCTCTCCAGAAGCAGCCTCTAGCATTGGAGGCTCTCCAGAAGCAGCCTCTAGCAGTGGAGGCTCTCCAGAAGCAGCCTCTAGCAGTGGAGGCTCTCCAGAAGCAGCCTCTAGCATTGGAGGCTCTCCAGAAGCAGCCTCTAGCAGTGGAGGCTCTCCAGAAGCAGCCTCTAGCAGTGGAGGCTCTCCAGAAGCAGCCTCTAGCAGTGGAGGCTCTCCAGAAGCAGCCTCTAGCAGTGGAGGCTCTCCAGAAGCAGCCTCTAGCAGTGGAGGCTCTCCAGAAGCAGCCTCTAGCAGTGGAGGCTCTCCAGAAGCAGCCTCTAGCAGTGGAGGCTCTCCAGAAGCAGCCTCTAGCAGTGGGAATGGAAGCACGGGGAATAAACCCATCTGTCTGAATATAACCAGCTCACAAATATGTAACCAGGACAACGTCTTCACCCGGGACCTGCGCCAGGGCAAAGCCACGAGTCGGCCAAAATAACGACCCAACAGCCACATTCCAATTAAAATTAAAATTAAAATTATAATTAGTTCATACTGGAAGGACCCCCAAAGCAAGATGACCAACAGGAAGTCAGTCATACAACAACAACATCTTTAATATGAATACTGATATGACTAACAGTAATAATCAAAGAGGAGGGATCGGGGGGGGGGGGGTGCACTGGACCACACTTCCACAGCTTCGCTCTCATTCTCACTCACACACTCACACACACACACACACACACACACACACACACACACACACACACACACACACACACACACACACACACACATGCTGCTCAGTGATATAACAGCTTGCCACAGCAGACAGACACACACCTCCTGATTGACCCCCCCTCTCCCTGTACCCCAATCCCTCTGCCTCTTACCCCACCTACCCCAACCCGCACACGCACACACCCCTACACAGACACACACGCACACACCCCTACACAGACACACACACCCCTACACACACATACACCCCTACACACACACACACACCCCTACACACACATACACCCCTACACACACACACACACACACACACGCACGCACGCACGCACGTACACGCTGCCTGTTCTCAGACCCAACGGTGGGCTCGCTATTCTGCGCCCATCAGTTTTATAACATCATCTTTACCTTCCTCAAAACCGCTTTTCCACCAGTAGCTACAACAGAAAGACCCACAGGTGTGCTTTTTCAGGTGGAGTTGACAGGGCGTTCTCCAAAACTGACAGTGTTAAAAGTTCTCCTATCCATCTGATACTTGATGATAAAATATATTGACCAATGTAGATATTATTAACTATAGTCCTCAGTCTGCATGTTCACAGCCTAAACAAACCACATCCAGCAAGAATGAGGATTTCAAACTGATAATTTTAAATATAAACACTGGACTTACTTTAAGAGTCAATTCAACTTGTTAACATAATTATAGTTATTAATAGCCTACATATAAGCATATACGCACTTTCTGCAATTAGAGGAGGCTTAGCAAGAAGCCAAATATTTTGCCAAGACATAAAATGTTGCAAATTGTACTTCATGAAATAATAGTTAATAAAAAAATAAGCCTACCGCTACCGGTGCAAAGGGATGCGATGCTGCAGGCTGCTCGGAAAGGACGCTTCGGTCGCTTTGTTATCGTTCAGGCATCTCACCGGGAGAGGCAGGAGAAACGGAGACACGCACAAACACACGCGAACCGCCGCGCGCCTCCCAGCGCAAGTTCAGAAGCGCGCTCACGGCCCACGCCTATTCGCCTGTCGCTTTGTCCATTCATTACATAATCCATCAGGCTCGCGGCGACATCCGATTGGCCAAGCAGTCTCCGAGCGCCCTCCCCTCTGCATCTCCAGCACATGTTTTCAGCAGTGATTTCTGCGAGCCTAGTCGCTCCACTGATTGGCTCAACCCTTCGACCAATGAGGAGACGGAGATGAGATTATTTATTTATTTATATTAAATCAAGGCTCAAAGCAAGTGTCTTTCCTAAGAGAGATATTCTTTGTTTAAAAAATCTATAATCGACTGTATCGGCCAATTTTTTTTCTTTTCTTTTTTTTTTTAAAGCAGTTTTTCAGGAATAACTTTTAAAATGCGTTCTTTCACGTTGTCGGCCTGCGTCACGATGTCACGGGGCTGTGGCAGGGTGCTGTATCCGCTGTTACCTCACACCGACGTGCGCTAAAACCTTTTCAACTGTCACCAGCAGTTCGACGCACTTCGCTCCCGCGTCGCAGTGTGGCTACTTCACCTTATCTGCCATCGTGCTTTAACGGAAGAGACGACGCTGTGGTTAGATTCAGCCTCCGCTGGATGCGGTTGCTCGTTTTCGGCTAATTCAACTCACGAAAACACGATGACCAGTTTCTCCGCGGGTAAAAAAAAAATGTTAGTCACCATCTGTAGCTGGGCCATTTCCACAAAATCAGCACATTTTTATAATCAAACACACTACTCTTCTCTCACTCTCTCCATAACTTTTTCTAGAGTAGGGATCCCGAGACTATAGTCCTATACACCGCCGTGTGGGTATAAACTGTTACTACACGCGCAACAGCAGACTTGCGCAAGTTAATTTCTTAAGACACGATTTCTTTATGGATTTTAAAATTGAGTTTTAATGGGTATTAAATGGGTTTCGAGAAACTGGCACAAGGCAAACAGCGTCATGTATCTACACGCGGGAAGTCCGTACCTAAGGGTTATACCATGCTGTTTAATCAAATGTATATTTGTAGCCGACTTCCAAAACGCATCTCCATTTAACATGTAAAAAACATGTTCCCCATTTAAATTCCTAGTCCTGCTGCTTTTATTGAAGTAATCAACCCTTTTGGACAGTGAAAAATGTAGCTCAATTAATTTCCACACAAAACAGTGCAGTGTACACGTCATAGGTGAGACTAGTTATATTAAAGGTTCCTTCTGGCTCATCTTCTTGTCATGAGACTACCCAGTTAACCATCGATTGACAGATGGGATGTGTGAGTGATTGGGCAATTGGTTGTGTTTCACTCTGGTCACCACCAGGGGGAGGTGTGGAGGGGACCGGAAATGCGTTTACTGTAAATTGGTACATGCTTTTATGTAAGAGGTTATGACGGCTTAGAACATGCCATTTCTTGTACACAGTTTGCCTTAACTATGTAATTATTTGTAATTGATTGACCTGATGTCTCCCCCTCCATTGTAAAGTTGCGAACAGGGCATCAGAAGCCTTGATAAATATCTAAAATATCCGTCATCACAGAATCTGTCATCTGGGCCCATCAAATGCAGTCACTGAAACTGAAGTTACAGCAGAAGTTGGAAGTTTACATACGCTTAGGTTGAAGTCATTAAAACTAATTTTTAACCACTCCACAGATTTCATGTTAGCAAACTATAGTGTTGGCAAGTCAATTTGGACATCTACTTTGTGCATGACACAGTAATTTTTCCAACAATTGTTTAGACAGATTATTTCACTTTTAATTCACTATATCACAATTCCAGTGGGTCAGAAGTTTACATACACTGGTTGACTGTGCCTTTAAACAGCTTGGAAAATTCCAGAAAATGATGTCATGGCTTTTGAAACTTCTGATCGGCTAATTGACATTATTTGAGTCAATTGGAGGTGTACCTGTGGATGTATTTTAAGGCCTACCTTCAAAGTCAGTGCCTCTTTACTTGACATCATGGGAAAATCAAAAGAAATAAGCCAATACCTCAGAAAGAAAATTGTGGACCTCCACAAGTCTGGTTCATCCTTGGGAGCAATTTCCAAACGCCTGAAGGTACCATGTTCGTCTGTACAAACAATAGTACGCAAGTATAAACACCATGGGACCACACAGCTGTCATACCGCTCAGGAAGGAGACGCATTCTGTCTCCTAGAGATAAACGTGCTTTGGTGCAAAAAGTACAAATCAATCCCAGAACAACAGCAAAGGACCTTGTGAAGATGCTGGAGGGAACAGGTACAAAAGTATCTATATCCACAGTAAAACGAGTCCTATATCGACATAACCCGAAAAGCTGCTCAGCAAGAAAGAAGCCACTACTCCAAAACCGCCATAAAAAAGACAGACTACAGTTTGAAATAAAAGCTGAAATAAATAATTATCTCTACTATTATTCTGACATTTCACATTCTTAAAATAAAGTTGTGATCCTAACTGACCTAAAACAGGGAATGTTTACTCGGATTAAATGTCAGGAATTGTGAAAAACTGAGTTTAAATGGATTTGGCTAAAGTGGATGTAAACTTTCGACTTCAACTGTATGTATTTTTAAACTCCAGAAAGTTAACTTTAAAGAATGGAATGCTATCAGTTTGGCCCAATCTCACCTGAACCTTAAAGAACCTGTCTGATGGTATTTTGGTAAGAGAACTCCTTTTGCTCCAGGGTAGGGCAGTCAGAACACTACCTGTGAACATCGAATCACAGGTGTGTGATTATCGGTTACTATGGACGCATATTTTTGAGACCTTTTTAATTCTGCTTCCTGATCAGCTACACATTAACATCGGTGACTTAAATTATTTCTGCGTGAGGTGTGGCTGTATACACAGCAGGCTCAGAAGACAATTGGTCTCCACCTTTAAAGTGTACAGTCAAATTTATGGGAGGGCCAATAAATTTGTATCATAGCTACAAATGTATCCTAGTTTTGTGAAAGATTCCTGGAAGAGGTTGGCCTCAGGTATCTTCTAAGACTCTGAACTTCACCTTGAACAGTTCCGTTCTTTCTCTCAGTACCGGTTTCTCTGTGAACCGGTTTCTGGTAAAACCTGGACCAGCTCAAACTGCAACCAACGTGATGGGAACGCTGTTCTCATCTCCGACATCCTGTCATGGACCCACCAGCCCTGTCCCAATACTCTGAAGCAATGGCCTCCTCAGGTGATGTCACTGATCTGAAGAGACAAACCGATTGACTTGCTCAGGTTACAGGTTGCTTGTGGCTCTTACCTGTCCATTCTCACCTGTGCATGCTCTATAGCTCAGGTAAATGAAGGAAAGACTTTAGAGTATTCCGACTCAGTTGGAGTGTTAGTTAGTAATGACAAACAGAGAGCTTAAAAATAACCAAACTGGGTGGGGGCCAGCAAGATATACCAGAATATGTTCAATGGTTGGAATCAAACGTACATTCGTGGAATAGAGAGGAAATGTTTTTTTGATGCGCAACAGCGACCCCTCTGGTCAATCAGGCACCTGCAGTCTGACAGCATTGACTGTCCCAGCACAGGGACTGCACAGGAGAGCTGAGGGTGGGGGGGGGGGGAGGCAGCAGCATGCATGTGCTACTTCCCTGAGCCTGCAGAGGGCGCTGACGTAATGCGCCCAACAATAAAATTATGACGGAAGGAGAAAAAAAGTCAAAATGGGACTAAATTCAGATTTTAAAAGATCCGTTCTGGCAAGTGCATAGGGAGGCCCACTCACAGGCGAAATACGAGTCCCCCCGCCCCCACATGCCACTTTGAACTGTGATCCCTCCCATATCTGTCCTTTACTGTACACACTGTACACACACACTGTACTGTACACACACACATAGTACACACTGTACTACACACACACAGTACACACTGTACTGTACACACACACAGTACACACTGTACTGTACACACACACACACACACACAGTACACACTGTACTGTACACACACACTGTACACTGTACTGTACACACAAAAAAATTAATAAATAAAAGTTCTAGAATGGAATTTGCAATGAAAACTTGGACATTTAAGGAGGTCTGAGGTGGTTTGAAACTTCCCAGCTCCAATGAGATATGATATCCATATCCATATCCATATCCATATCCGCAAAGCAAGCTGAGGCTGATCTGTCCTACAGGTGCACCCCTACGCTCAGTGGGCTGGTCCTGCAGCCAATCCCCAAACAGGGCCCATAACTCCACCGTCCTGAACCCGGGTCTTTAGCTTTTAGGCACATCCTGTGCACCAAACCGCTGTGCTGAGGACAAAAACAACTGATCTCTTCTGCAGTCACATGACTATAACAGCACTGCCAGCCAGGCACAGGCAGGGAGATCAGCACTGTCCTGTTATTAGTCAATAAAACAATAAAAACAGTGATTATGATGCAGCAAACGCTACATCACAAAAAAAAATCATCCTACCACAAGTATTAGTAGTAGTAGTAATATTAATACGAGTAATAGTACCAGTAGCAGGCTAGACCAGGCTAGTAGTTGACTGTACTCAGGACATCTTTTGAATAGGCGGCTTGAGAGAATGACAAGCCAATTATTTATAATACTTTAAAACTTGCCATCAAATGGATCAACATCATGTAGGGTTCACATGGCATATGATACCATGATTCATGTTATGGATCACTAAATACAAAGCAGCCTACAGCTAGGCTAGTTATCGCCCGGCTATTAAGAACAAAGTGTCAATCTTCTTTGTCAAGTAGGCTGATATGCGGGGAAATTATTGACAGGTTATAGCCTGGAGGTTTGTTGAATGATAACAGCGCACATTTACACATTGACAATTTATAGGTGAACAGCTTTCAGTTCTCCCTTTAGGAGCGGATGTTTGGTATTTTTCATAAGTCAAGTCCCCTTGTGTATCGGCTGCGTCACGTGATCAAGCTGCTCGTATAGTAGCCTATGTCCAGTAAATAACATCGATGAACCCAAGTACACACACATACCGTACATGTCACTGTTTTGCAATAAAAGTAGCTTTCAATGTACAGGTTGTAATCTTGTGTTTTTTTTTGTTGTTTTTTTTCCCTTCTGTCATTGTGCGAATGGAGAAATGCGTTTCATCACATGGAATTCCAATCCCAGTACATCTTCGGAAATAAAATATCATTGGCGCTGTGGTTTCACCACATTTCTGAAAATTCTATTTTTAGCCTGTCCCGTAAGGTTAAAAAAAAAAGAAGTTACCCCCCCCTCCCCAAAGAACTGGGCTACGTTCTACTGCGTACAATGATCAGCTCCCACAAACTTACACTTTTACCGCCTGTTCATGTTTCTGCTATATATATAGCTGCTTTAACAAATATACGTAGAGGCGAACCAAACAAAACAGCCATTAGTTACATGCAGCCCTATGTACACACATGTTCATCTGAAAAGCAGCACAGTAAAAACTGACACAAACAACCCGTGAAGCTGCGCAGTCATGGCTTTATTAATCACTTAAAGCTCGAGCAGTAGGTTATGGTAACACAGACGAATTCCCTTCGATAATGATTCAAGTTTTTAACTTGGGGGTCTTTCAACAACATTGAATATTATTACAACATCCCGTCCGTAAAAAAAATTACAAAAAATTGTTAAACAATTTTTTTCCAACATGGCTGAGTATAGCCAGGTCCACCAAACGCCCAACTGGCTATTTGTGTTAAACGAGAAAGGAGCAATCGCACCCTTACCTTTTCAGGCAGATAAACGCAGTGTTTGTCCAACCAGTGTAGAGTCCAAGTACGGCGTTCAAAGACGTAAATAAAACAATTAATTGTATCAATATTGGGAACAGAAATTTTAAGACTTGCGCTACACGGTCGTCTTGCTTTCTGTCTACCTTCAGTGCCACATTTTCCTGCACACACCACTCTACACGCAGAGCTCCACGTGCCTGGGCGCTTAGGTCCTCCCCCCCTGGCCGCAGCCATTGGCTACTCTCCCAGCCCCGCCCCGCCCAATAATACCTTCACAGGCTAAAGTGGGCGGAGCTCTCTGCACGGGTCCTGGCCGTCACGTTGCCGCGTGCATGCTCCAGTGTTCTCAGTCTCAAAATGGAACATTGAGACCTAGTTTTTACTCTGGAATGGTACGGAATGTGTCCCATAGTACCTAGAATAGGCGCGCATCTGCAATGTTCAGATACCTACCTGTTTGAGGAAAGCCAAATTCCTTTAGGACGATGCTAATTATTATTAACTCCGCCAATGAAGTAATGTTTTCACCCGCGTTTGTGTGTCCGTCTGTTAGCACAATATCTAACCCAAATTTGCAGGGAAGTTTGTTCATGGGCTGAGGGAGAACTGATTAACTGAGGTCTGTGCTCCACTGAGCACATTTTATAGTTATTACTGAGATTGTTTCAGTGCATAATCATTTCAAAACATATTCATATCTGATCATGATTATGAGTGCACTGTATTTTGTTTACTTTTTTGAGAGTAGTTTCCCCAAGTCATGACTAACCTGTGGCTCACAGTCTGCCTACAATACCATCCAAACCCCCTGCCCCACGCCTACAATACCATCCAAACCCCCCGCCCCACGCCTACAATACCATCCAAACCCCCTGCCCCACGCGGTACGTGCAGCTGAAACACACTGCACATGCACACATGGATGTTTCAGGAATGGCGACCTTCTGGGGCACTGCTCCTTGGATATTTACAGCAATAACATCCAGGGTTTCTTGCAACATGCTCAGTTCCACGTGTGGCTGAACCAGCTGAGTGACGTGGAGTCTTATCCCTGCCCACCTGCTCCAGTCATGAGGCAGGGAAGCGGCCACTCCACGCAGGCGTCGTGATTACAATGCAGCCTGCGCTCGTTAAAACCGCGCGCATGCATGTCTTAAACAAAATAGATCTGCTGCAGAGAACGTGTGGCCCTCCATATTGCTGCTCTCTGTGCAAAGCAGAGATCATCTCTGACATACATCGGACCATTCGCATTTTTTTTCAGTCTAAGCAGGGAGGGATTTTGGTTGGCATCACATTTTGCAGACTGCTCCCTTCCACACATGCATGAGATGTGCACCGCACCCCGATATGCGATGATGCCAACTGCCTTAGTGTTATTACCACCTTAGTGTTACTGTTATCGACAACACCCGGCCACCTTGCTCACCTGATTGGCTGGCATGTGTTTGCAGGCTGGTGTTAGAAGTTCAGGTTCAATTCAATTAAATGTTTTATTGAATATTTATGTATAGTGCTTTTTTTTACAGAGAACTCTCACAAAGACACTTTACAGAAAAACGGAAGGAAATTGGGCAAAAACCAGACATGAACCCCCAAAAACCAGGCCTGAACCCCTAAAAACCAGGCCTGAACCCCTAAAAACCAGGCCTGAACCCCTAAAAGGCAAGCGAGGTAAAAGAAAAACAGGGGGAAGAAAGACACTTAAATGGTGAGAAAAAAAAACCCAGATGGGAAGTAATTGAAATAGAGGGGGACCCCATCCTCCGCTGGCCGGCCCGGTGTAAAGTAAGGGGCTATAGAGGGGGACCCCATCCTCCGCTGGCCGGCCCGGTGTAAAGTAAGGGGCTATAGAGGGGGAGCCCATCCTCCGCTGGCCGGCCCGGTGTAAAGTAAGGGGCTATAGAGGGGGAGCCCATCCTCCGCTGGCCGGCCCGGTGTAAAGTAAGGGGCTATAGAGGGGGAGCCCATCCTCCGCTGGCCGGCCCGGTGTAAAGTAAGGGGCTATAGAGGGGGAGCCCATCCTCCGCTGGCCGGCCCGGTGTAAAGTAAGGGGCTATAGAGGGGGAGCCCATCCTCCGCTGGCCGGCCCGGTGTAAAGTAAGGGGCTATAGAGGGGGAGCCCATCCTCCGCTGGCCGGCCCGGTGTAAAGTAAGGGGCTATAGAGGGGGAGCCCATCCTCCGCTGGCTGGCCCGGTGTAAAGTAAGGGGCTATAGAGGGGGAGCCCATCCTCCGCTGGCCGGCCCGGTGTAAAGTAAGGGGCTATAGAGGGGGAGCCCATCCTCCGCTGGCTGGCCCGGTGTAAAGTAAGGGGCTATAGAGGGGGAGCCCATCCTCCGCTGGCCGGCCCGGTGTAAAGTAAAGGGCTATAGAGGGGGAGCCCATCCTCCGCTGGCCGGCCCGGTGTAAAGTAAAGGGCTATAGAGGGGCAGCCCATCCTCCGCTGGCCGGCCCGGTGTAAAGTAAGGGGCTATAGAGGGGCAGCCCATCCTCCGCTGGCCGGCCCGGTGTAAAGTAAGGGGCTATAGAGGGGGAGCCCATCCTCCGCTGGCCGGCCTGGTGTAAAGTAAGGGGCTATAGAGGGGGACCCCATCCTCCGCTGGCCGGCCCGGTGTAAAGTAAGGGGCTATAGAGGGGGACCCCATCCTCCGCTGGCCGGCCCGGTGTAAAGTAAGGGGCTATAGAGGGGGACCCCATCCTCCGCTGGCCGGCCCGGTGTAAAGTAAGGGGCTATAGAGGGGGAGCCCATCCTCCGCTGGCCGGCCCGGTGTAAAGTAAGGGGCTATAGAGGGGGAGCCCATCCTCCGCTGGCCGGCCCGGTGTAAAGTAAAGGGGCTACAGAGGGGGACCCCATCCTCCGCTGGCCGGCCCGTTGTAAAGTAAAGGGGCTACAGAGGGGGACCCCATCCTCCGCTGGCCGGCCCGTTGTAAAGTAAAGGGGCTACAGAGGGGGACCCCATCCTCCGCTGGCCGGCCCGGTGTAAAGTAAGGGGCTATAGAGGGGGACCCCATCCTCCGCTGGCCGGCCCAGTGTAAAGTAAGGGGCTATAGAGGGGGAGCCCATCCTCCGCTGGCCGGCCCGGTGTAAAGTAAGGGGCTATAGAGGGGGACCCCATCCTCCGCTGGCCGGCCCGGTGTAAAGTAAGGGGCTATAGAGGGGGAGCCCATCCTCCGCTGGCCGGCCCGGTGTAAAGTAAGGGGCTATAGAGGGGGAGCCCATCCTCCGCTGGCCGGCCTGGTGTAAAGTAAGGGGCTATAGAGGGGGAGCCCATCCTCCGCTGGCCGGCCCGGTGTAAAGTAAAGGGGCTACAGAGGGGGACCCCATCCTCCGCTGGCCAGCCCGGTGTAAAGTAAAGGTGGAATGGAAGCTAACAGACATGTAAAGAGGGATCTATCACAGTAATCTATCTATTTATCTATCACAGTAATCTATCTATTTATATCACAGTAATCTATCTATTTATCACAGTAATCTATCTATTTATATCACAGTAATCTCTCTATTTATCTATCACAGTAATCTATTTATATCACAGTAAATAATCACATGGGTTGAGCAGGTGTGTCAGAAACACTTCCCACAGGCAGCATACCTTCTCAGTGAGTAACAGTACTTCCAGCTCGATGCAATGAACACAGAGAACCTGCATGTCAGTGATGTCTTAATGGGGCTTTGTGTGACTTTGTGGGTTTATTTCCTCATTACATCACATCTCTGTGTGCTATAATTACTCAGGTGAGATAAGGGCGCGTTTACAGGTGCGTTTTAGTACGTAGTGTTCCTGCAATATGAGTCTAGAAGAACAGGACAGGAGTCCTTGCATTCTGAAAACCACTCACAGGAAGTGTGGCTTCAAAACAACCCTCCAGTTTTGTTGTTCTTTTATTTTTTATGTTTTCCATATTTGCTGATGAGGTTACCATTCTGAGATAAACTACAGTGTCACAAACAGCATTAATACTTAGGTTTGAAGTTGTGCTGCAGATGTGTCAGGTCTAACTTTTCTCTGATCTATAAAGACCTTGTTCATTCATTTCCCTTTACATTGAAAGTGGCCAATAAGTCCCAAGATAAAGATGTATGTTTGCAGTATAATAAGATGTAAAGTATGTCAACAGGAGAGCTGGAGGTTTCTCCAGGGGTTCATTCCAATCGCTTATTTTACTCCTTGCATCCTTTCCTCGCTCCTTAGCTCCGCCCAACGGAGGACGCGAGGAAAGGATGCATGGATCAGATACGAGGGTGGAGGAAATGAGGCAACGTGCATTAGGCAAATGGAATGTCCTTGCTCAATCAAGCGTTAGTGTCATATTATGCTCACGTGCCTAACTATAATGCTTTTTAACCTATTTTTTCATGATTAAACGGTACTTTTGTTAGTTATTGAGAACGAGTGTCATTATTAGCGCTTTATAATAAATGGAAAGGAACGGTAAAATTTATGTAGGGGTGTGCCAGTGACGTGGACGATGTGAAGAGCAGTGGATAATTTGTACACGTCACGCGTTCTGAGAAAAGGCTTCTGCAAAGGCTACACTTGTGCTTCCTCACTGAAGCATCCTCCGGGAGCCTCCTCGTTCCCCACTCCTCGCTCCTCCGAGGAGCATTTAGTGGTTTAGAATGTCCTTAAAGATGGCAAACCTCAATCGATTTCCGGGTCAGGCGAGGACCGAGGAGAAGAGGACGGATAAAATAAACGATTGGAATCCACCCATAGTGTGTTCATTTGGTATGGTTATTCACTAAGCTTATGTCTGATTGGCTGTCCAGTAAACAAATACACTCCTGATTGGCTAAATGAAAATCTACATTGTCTTAATGAGCAACATGGCCTCTGAAAAACTAAACTAAGCCCAAATCCTCCTGTGTTCGGCAGTGTCAGTAGTTTGTTCCTTTAAGTATAAAAAAAAAAAAAAAACTCATTTAAACGCTCAACCGAATAAAAAGGTTGAAAATAAAAGCATTTGTTTTACTTGGTTCTTTATAACTATTAAAAACAACTATTTAGATTACACAGTGTTTTATACCATCAGAGTGCATCTTTACTGCTGGTAAAACAGGGAAATCATTTCAAGATAATAAATAATAATGATTGAAAATAAGAAGTCATAGTTTTAAAAATATTTTTGTAAAGGAGGGTTCCTGACTATCATATACTGTGCCCAAATCAATGCCCACTATTGAGTATGCTTATTGAGTACACTGGGGCTGTGTCTGAATCAGCACCCTTCCACACTATTGAGTATGCTTATTGAGTACACTGGGGCTGTGTCTGAATCAGCACCCTTCCACACTATTGAGTATGCTTATTGAGTACACTGGGGCTGTGTCTGAATCAGCACCCTTCCACACTATTGAGTATGCTTGTTGAGTACACTGAAGTTGTTAAGCAGGCAAAATGTTCTCGAAATGTAGTGTGCTTAAAATCCCTGGATGATATACTTATTTCCAGGGTTTTGCTGAAAAGATGGAAGATATTTCTTACATACTGCATGTTGCGTACTAAACAGTATACAGTATGCTAGTACACAGTACACAGGACGCAGTCGATAGGGCTCTGATTGGGCACAGTCTCTGTCAGTGTGGAAATGTGCCCCCACCCCCACATGTCCCATCTCAGGTGTTTTCTGTTGCCGGGGTGATCCTTGTTGCCGGGGTGATCCGTGTTGCCGGGGTGATCCGTGCACCCAAGGAGGGTGGGAGGCAGCCAGCTGGGAAAGGCCCGAGAGCTGAGGGTCTCCCTGATATGCAGGCTGACATAAGTTCATATGTGGAATTAAATATGGTTTTAATTGTAACTAATATATTGTGTCATGGTGTGAAAGGCAATGAAGACCACGTCTCTCCTTTATCACGTGCCTGCTCGTGACCCCACTCGACCCCATCCCGTGATCTCAGTTTGGGAACACCCCCCACCCCACCCCCTACAAGGCATGAAAATCACCTGTATCCAGCATTTATTTCTGCCAACACGCAGGAGGAACAGCAACATTTCCCCTTCTTAACGAGAGCTGTAATTATTACTCAGTGCTGATTGGACCCATTTTATTATATATTTTTATTTACTTTAATGTTGTCATTTGTTTTCAAACACACACACACGCACATTTTTATTTTCTAACTTGGAACAATAAACACAGATCATCATCATTATTGTTTTTTCCAATATATATATATTTTCCCATGATGTTTCTCAGTATAATCAGACATTGACAGATTTCCTCTAAAATTTATGTATGGTTTTCAAATTGTTTCATTTAGTTACATTTATAATCCATTCCGTTTGAATATCCAACCCCATTTGAAATGAAAATAAAATAAACTGGAAAAAAAATAATACTACATAGACTACATTACCCATGATCACCCAGCCTAGTCCCTCCTAAGAGGCCTGTGACCTTGAGTAATGTCTTCCTTCCTTTAAGCACACCATTGCTAACCCTTCCAGATAAATTCCCCAACAAACAAACAAACAAACAAACAAATAAATAAATAAATAAATGCATTTAAATACAGTTACATAAATACAGCAATTTGGCTCCCTTTTCAAAAAACCTTAAACCTTCCAGAACATCGCTCCATAGGGAGATGGGACAAACATAAAGTCACATGACATAAATCACATGACGTTTGCCAGCCAAATTTTCCCCTGCACATTTCCATCTTTCACCCACTAGTCTGAGTCACACACACACACACACACACCTGCTGTCTCGACTCTCCGTTACTGAACACACCTGTTTAGTACGTGTGTGTGTGCGTGCGTGTGTGTGTGCGTGAGGACCTGAAAGTTTAACTGCAAGCGGCGTTGGCTGGGTTGGGCACTTGACCCAAAACGCTATCAGCGACAGTTAAACTATCCAGCATCTCACACTGTCACGTTAGACCAACGTCACACTAAAGTTACGCCAATGTTAATAGCGCTGTGTGAGCAAACGGAGCGGCATAGCATCACCCAGAAACCATTGCAAACATTGATATAAATTACCCTTAGACAAAGAGGTGATGATAAATGAGGGGGGGGGGGGGGGGGGGGTTGGGTTTTGGGGGGTTGGGGGATCAGACATGGTGAATTTATGCTCCCCTCCCGATCAGTTGCAATGTCTTCATAGGTTCCCTCCTGTTTTGAAGTCAAAGAACTGTTTATACAGGTGGGAGAAATCCAACATGCCCCCTCGCCCCAACGTATCCTAACCCCACAAACCCCCCCCCCCTTCTCCCAAACTCATGCCAAAGGTTGCAGTACATTTAAAGATAAGACCACCCATTCCCACAAAAAAATAAATAATACACAAATAAATGGATACACACATACATCAGGTTTTGTGTCCTTTTCATTGTCGTGTTTAAAGCACTCCTGGAACGACCCTTCAATGTTTTGATGACCCCACATATGGGCGTATTCTAATCTGTTTATGTCCAATGCAAATTATCTTGTTACTTAAAACACCCTCCCCCCGAGATGAGAAGGACCTCTTTGTCAGGTGCCTCTCTATATGCCTGTAATTTTTTTTTTTTTGGCCAAACTGTAACATTCCATTTACAAAGATTCCAATTTGTCATTAATTGATTATTTCTGGAAGTTTTTTTTTTTTGTTGTTTAAATTTTTTTAGATCTATTAATATCTGGAAAAAAAGAAAAATAGGACCCCCTTCCCCCAAAACACCCCACACTACAACATCACACAATATAGATCTTTTTTTTTCTTTTTTTTCTTTGTTTATGTTTAACAGCGATAGAGATTACATTTAGGTAAATCTGTTAACTGATTTTAATTCATTGTCAGCATCACAGAGACACACACAAACGTTCCGAAGAAGAGTTGTGCTATGATTGGTCAGTAGAATCATGTGACGGTTATTTATCCAATCAGAGACTTGGGCAGAGGAAGCACGCTGCTGTTGCCAGGTTTTCGTTTACACGCCGCTTTTGTTTTTTGTTTTAAATTTGCGCTTGGCCGCCGATGTTTAAGAGGCGGAAATGTCGCATTTTTATCTTTATTTAGGAAAGAAGAATCCCGTGTGGCCCACAGCTCTGGGGGGAGGTTGTGAAAAACTGAAAAACTCACTATCATCAAAAGAACAGGAAACCAGCGCCAGCACTCTACAGCCCCCACCAGGAACAGTCTTCTAGATAACCAACAGGTTACATTTCATAACATTTCATTAACATGTAATTCACCTCTGTTATAAAGTCTAGTGAATTACATAATTAATGAATCTCCATTAAACCCTTTCGCTTGTTCGCTTGGCTGTGCAAATGGAGCAGCTGCCTGGTCTTTTTTGTGAAAGTGAGAGAGGGGGAAGAAATGATACCTCCTTCTGTTAGAAAGACAAAAGAGAGGGCGATGGATGGAGAGAGAGAGAGTGAGTGAGAGAGAGAGAGAGAGAGAGAGAGAGAGAGAGAGAGAGAGAGAGAGAGAAAGGAGAACAGTGTGTCACAGACATGCTCAGCCCATCTTGGTCCCGCCCACAGAACAGCCCTCCATTGGCTGCTTCCAGTGTTCTGTTCCCTCCCACAGGGTGTCTTACAGTGTTGTCATGGGAACAGCTTGCCCTGGGTTTAAAGTGGCCTAAGCTGAGTGGATAAAGCAGGGATGTTCCACTAGACTGTTCCACTAGACACACACACACAGATCCCACATACTGACGCACGCACCCACCCCAAAAACACACCCCACACACACACACACACACACACACACAGACACACACACACACACACAGACAGACACACACACACACACACACACACACAGATCCCACATACTGACGCACACACCCACCCCAAAAACACACCCCACACATACACACACACACACACACACACACACACACACACACACACACACAGACACACACACACACACACACACACGCAGACACACACACACACACAGACACACACACACACACACACACACACATATACACACTCACACACACACACATGCACACAGATTTTTTAAGATTGTTGGGGTTGCAGAGCTTGTTGATTAGATTGAGGACTTTTGTTTGGGTGCCATGTTGGTATGAGTGGGGGGGGGGGGGGGGGGGGGGTGGACTGAGGTAGAAGGGGGCAGAACAGTCAGCATTGGGCAACAAACACTTGTGATTTAGCCCTACTATACTTTACCGAGTAAAGATATGAAACTAGGATTAAATAATAAGATCAGAGGGCTCGTAAGAGCACTGGGGAAACGCACGTCTCCCCAGCGGCTTGGCAGTGAACACTATAGAGCAGGACAGACAGACAGACAGACAGACACAGGGAAGCAGACAGATGTGTGGCAGCACACTAAAGACCCTGAAAGAGGTGAAAGGCTGTCTGTCTGATTCTCACACGTAAAAATATATATGTACACATCTATATAAATATAAATACAATATAATCTATTTCTGTGTTTTCAAAAACATAACAGAAAAAGAAGGCAGCAACTAGAGAGAATAAAGTAACGGGGAAAAAAAAGCATCAGCAAAGCCCCTGCCATCCACTCCACTCCTCCGCTCCCTCCTTTACCACCCCTGAGGGGGTCAGTCACACTCCTTTACCACCCCTGAGGGGGTCAGTCACACTCCTTTACCACCCCTGAGGGGGTCAGTCACACTCCTTTACCACCCCTGAGGGGGTCAGTCACACTCCTTTACCACCCCTGAGGGGGTCAGTCACATTTCTGCGTTTTCACATGTTGTGCTTTAGGAGGATTTAGGTGGTAAAAGCAGACATAAACGTTTAAATGCTCCACTCCGGATCAGAAATATTCTTATTTTTCTCTAACACAGAGTGCTCAGGGTTATTAGGGAGTTAGGGTTGGGATTAAGGTTGAGCAGATAGCCTTCTATCTCTGGGCGTGTCTGGGCGCACTGAATCTCTGACTCTGATTGGACAGGTCCTGGGCTCCTATGCAGCATAATTCCATAATTCCATTATTTGGGTGTGTTCATTTTCAATAACCCCCCCCCCCCCCCCCCCCCCCCCCCACGGCCCTCCAAAAGAGGAAGAGGAAGAGGAAGAGGAAGCTGTGGGCCGTGTGTCCGAGTGTGTCCGAGTGTGTCGAGTGTGTCCGAGTGTGTCGAGTGTGTCCGAGTGTGTCGAGTGTGTCCGAGTGTGTCGAGTGTGTCCGAGTGTGTCGAGTGTGTCGAGTGTGTCCCGAGTGTGTCGAGTGTGTCCGAGTGTGTCGAGTGTGTCCGAGTGTGTCCGAGTGTGTCCGAGTGTGTCGAGTGTGTCCGAGTGTGTCCGCGTGTGTCCGAGTGTGTCGAGTGTGTCCGAGTGTGTCGAGTGTGTCGAGTGTGTCGAGTGTGTCCGAGTGTGTCGAGTGTGTCCGAGTGTGTCGTGTGTCGAGTGGTGTGTCGAGTGTGTCCGAGTGTGTCGAGTGTGTCCGAGTGTGTCGAGTGTGTCCGAGTGTGTCCGAGTGTGTCCGAGTGTGTCGAGTGTGTCCGAGTGTGTCGAGTGTGTCGAGTGTGTCCGAGTGTGTCCGAGTGTGTCGAGTGTGTCCGAGTGTGTCCGCGTGTGTCCGAGTGTGTCGAGTGTGTCCGAGTGTGTCGAGTGTGTCGAGTGTGTCGAGTGTGTCCGAGTGTATCTAGGGTTGGCCTAGACCCTTTTTATCACCACCTGACTTGGGCTATGACAAAAAACATTTTAATTTATGTAGCTAATGTTTACTTTTGTCTTTTCACGCGCAGAACAATCGATCAACGGCGTGCCCTCTAATTTAAGGAACTGCAAAAAACGTCCACTGATCACTGAGAACGATTTCCCTCATTAAAATTACCCTCGTTAACTCTGCCCCTGCAGGTTCATAACACACTGCTTGCTTGGGCGCGTGACGTATTTTCCCAAATAATCCGCATTCCTTCAGACCAATGCTACAGCCGTGCACAGTACTAATCATCCCTCTTGGACGCTTTTTATTTTAAAACAGAAATATATTCACCAGAATTAGTCTTTTTACTCTGGTTAGGGGATATCAGTTTTAGCAATTACGCCTTGAGACTTAATTTCTTAATTTTTAAGCACATTTATACATATATGTGTTATATAGTCAGCATAATACTACACTGCTATTAAGGAATGTTGAAGAGGTAAGACACTAAAGAAATTTTAAAAATAGAAAATAACACCTGCATACATTGGTCCAGTTCTACTGTGGCAGTTCACTAAAAAGAGCTGAGACTAAAGAGACAAAGCCAGACAGAAGAAGCCCTTCTAAGGGCTAAACTGCAAGAATGAAAGAAAGAAAGAGAGAGAGAAAGGGAACAAGAGAAAGAGAGATGGAGAGAGAGCAAGAAAGAGAGAGAGAGAGAGGAGAATATTGGTTAACAAGCAAAACCACTGTTTAAGGAAACCAACACAAGTTCTCTGTGTAAGTTCCAAGACCGAAAAAGAGATACAGAGAGAGAGAGAGAGAGAGGGAGAGGGAGAGACAGAGAGAGATAGTCACTCCAATTAACAGGCAGTAGTTAAAATCTGAAGCAAAAATAAATCAATACAAAATTAAAAAAATACAAACACACACCCACACACAACCTACAAAAAACATTATCTCAGAATAAAACTCTACAAAAAACAAAAATATATATTATATATCATATCTTGGTATATAACAATAATCGCCTTGGTCTTTGTTTGTTTTTTTTGTTTTTTGTTTTTTGTTGTTGTTTTGTCAGTACTAATAATGCTGATAATGGAACCATATTATTAACTACAGATAAGAAAAGCGGGAAGTATTTACAGAAAGTACAGACTCACAGGACAAAGGGGAAAGAGTCCCAAAGCAGAGGGGTGGTTGAGGGGTGGGTCAGGGAGGAGGGCTTCAGGTGGGGCAGTTACTTAGGGGGTGGGTCAGGGAGGAGGGCTTCAGGTGGGGCAGTTATTTAGGGGGTGGGTCAGGGGGAAGGGCTTCAGGTGGGGCAGTTATTTAGGGGGTGGGTCAGGGGGAAGGGCTTCAGGTGGGGCAGTTACTTAGGGGGTGGGTCAGGGGGAAGGGCTTCAGGTGGGGCAGTTATTTAGGGGGTGGGTCAGGGGGAAGGGCTTCAGGTGGGGCAGTTATTTAGGGGGTGGGTCAGGGGGAAGGGCTTCAGGTGGGGCAGTTATTTAGGGGGTGGGTCAGGGGGAAGGGCTTCAGGTGGGGCAGTTACTTAGGGGGTGGGTCAGGGGGATTTTCTTTTTTTCTCATAGTTTCGAAGGGGTTTCTGTTTCTGTTGCTTGGAATCGGGCGTCATGAGTGCTGACAGGGGTACCCCCCCCCCCCCGAATTAGGTGCTGAAATAAACTGCAGAGAGAGAGAGAGAGAGAGGAGAGAGGGAGGTTACACAGCACTCAAAGGTTACAGATACATAATGGCTGACAGGTCTGCATTCACTGTCTCACAATGTTGACACTATTTACCAATATTTACTTTGCCAATATTTACCATGTATATTGCAAGCCAATAAAGCATGTTGAGTTGAATTGAAATTGAATTGACACAGTTTAGATTACTTTCAACAGTCAGTTGATCTGTTAGTGATGACAAATACAGTTGTAAAACGTAACATCCTAAAGACAGGGATGGTATGTGATTGCAATGAATGTGATTATATTTATCAGTGATGGATGTGATTGCTATGAATGTGATTAGATTTATCAGTGATGGATGTGATTGCTATGAATGTGATTAGATTTATCAGTGATGGATGTGATAGGCTAAATGTGATTAGATTTATCAGTGATGGATGTGATAGGCTAAATGTGATTAGATTTATCAGTGATGGATGTGATTGCTATGAACGTGATTAGATTTATCAGTGATGGATGTGATTGCTATGAATGTGATTAGATTTATCAGTGATGGATGTGATTGCTATGAATGTGATTAGATTTATCAGTGATGGATGTGATTGCTATGAATGTGATTAGATTTATCAGTGATGGATGTGATAGGCTAAATGTGATTAGATTTATCAGTGATGGATGTGATAGGCTAAATGTGATTAGATTTATCAGTGATGGATGTGATTGCTATGAACGTGATTAGATTTATCAGTGATGGATGTGATTGCTATGAATGTGATTAGATTTATCAGTGATGGATGTGATTGCTATGAATGTGATTAGATTTATCAGTGATGGATGTGATTGCTATGAATGTGATTAGATTTATCAGTGATGGATGTGATTGCTATGAATGTGATTAGATTTATCAGTGATGGATGTGATTGCTATGAATGTGATTAGATTTATTAGTGATGGATGTGATAGGCTAAATGTGATTAGATTTATCAGTGATGGATGTGATAGGCTAAATGTGATTAGATTTATCAGTGATGGATGTGATTGCTATGAATGTGATTAGATTTATCAGTGATGGATGTGATTGCTATGAATGTGATTAGATTTATCAGTGATGGATGTGATTGCTATGAATGTGATTAGATTTATCAGTGATGGATGTGATTGCTATGAATGTGATTAGATTTATCAGTGATGGATGTGATTGCTATGAATGTGATTAGATTTATCAGTGATGGAAGTGATTGCTATGAATGTGATTTGATTTATCAGTGATGGATGTGATTGCTATGAATGTGATTAGATTTATCAGTGATGGAATGTGATTGCTATGTGATTAGATTTATCAGTGATGGATGTGATTGCTATGCATGTGATTAGATTTATCAGTGATGGATGTGATTGCTAGGAATGTGATTAGATTTATCAGTGATGGATGGGATTGCTATGAATGTGATTAGATTTATCAGTGATGGATGTGATTGCGATGAATGTGATTGATTTATCAGCGATGGATGTGATTGTTATGAATGTGATTAGATTTATCAGTGATGGATGGGATTGCTATGAATGTGATTAGATTTATCAGTGATGGATGCGATTGCTATGAATGTGATTAGATTTATCAGTGATGTGTAACGTTCCGTTCCCATCCTGTCCGTTTCCGTATTTTGCCCTTTCCCTCCGTGTCATGTTTGACTTCCTTTGTCCGTGTTTTTCCCCTTGCTGCAGACTGGGCGTGTTCCCTCCGTTTGTTTCACTCCATTTCCCCACTCCTGCCTCAGCCTATCTCCTTCCTCCATTTCGGCATGCATTCCTCACACTCCGCTCTGTTCAATCACCCACGCATACATTTGCACGCTTTCTTGATTGTTACCTATTTCACTCCCTATTTAACCCACCTGCTGGCTGCTATCCAGCGCCAGTTCGTTAACGTTGTTTCGTTTGTATCCTGGTCTTGTATTCCCTTGTCTGGTTATCTTGCAAACAGTTTGGTTCTGTCTCGGTGCTTAAGGCACACTGCCTACTGCTGTTTGTTAGTCTGTCCTGTTTAGATGCGGTCCTACCTGCCGCGCCTTACCTGTCTCGTTAACCACTACTCTGTTGTTTTCTGCCAGTCTGCAGTTGTGCGCTATTCCCTGATTGTGTTGCGGTACCCCCGCTTTCCACCTGACATGGCGCCCACAGCGGGGCGTTCTGCTCCTCCATTCTACAGCTGTTCCTGTTCCAGCCGTGGCAACCGCCAGTGTTACGGTTCCAGTTGCATCTACGGCTGTTTGCCCTGCTGCCTCAACCGGGCCAACCCGAGGTCCGCTGCACTGCCCTGCCCTGCCGTATCTGCCGCAACCCCTTCCTCTGCATCAACTACCTGGTTACCTGTTACTAGTAACATCCCGGTTTCCCCTTCTCTAATTTCATGCATTTCCATAACCGGTTGTCTGTAGTTTATGTCCTCCCTCGCTTCAGGAGACAAGTTCGAAGCTTATTTATTGGATGCCTAGCGCTCCCCCTATCTGTCCCGTCTGTCCCGTCTGTCCAGATCCGCCAAGTCCAGTTCCGGTTTGGAACAATTCCTGAGAGACCCGCACAGTCCAGTTCCGGTTTGGAACATTCCAGTGTTCCAGTCTTGTCCAGTTCCAGTTTGACCCGATCCAGTTCCTGTCCTGTCCAGTTCCGGTTTGGAACATCCAGTCTTCCAGTCTAGTCCAGTTCCAGTTTGACCCGATCCAGTTCCTGTCCTGTCCAGTTCCGGTTTGGAACATCCAGTCTTCCAGTCTAGTCCAGTTCCAGTTTGACCTGATCCAGTTCCTGTCCAGTCCAGTTCCAGTTTGGAACATCCAGTGTCCCGTTACCAAGTCCAGTTCCGGTTTGGAACAACCCAGTGTTCCAGTTAGTCCAGTTCCGGTGTGTTCCGATCCAGTTTCCCGTCCTGTCCAGTTCCGGTTTGGAACTCCAGGGTTCCAGTACAAAGTCCAGTTCCGGTCTGGAACATCCTGTGTTCCAGTACAAGTCCAGTTCCGGTTTGGAACATTCTGTGTTCCAGTACAAGTCCAGCTCCGGCTTGGAGCAAAGTGAAGTCCCGGAGATTCTCCGGACTTTATTGTTTTTCTGTTTGTATTCTGTGTACAGCTTGGGACTGCCCCAAGCTATAATAAACTACCTTTTCTGTCCTTCTGCCTCCTGGTCGTTGCACTTGGGTCCAGCCCGTATTCAGGTTCATGTCATGATGGATGTGATTGCTATGAATGTGATTAGATTTATCAGTGATGGATGTGATTGCTATGAATGTGATTAGATTTATCAGTGATGGATGTGATTGCTATGAATGTGATTAGATTTATCAGTGATGGATGGGATTGCTATGAATGTGATTAGATTTATCAGTGATGGATGGGATTGCTATGAATGTGATTAGATTTATCAGTGATGGATGTAATTGCTATGAATGTGATTCGATTTATCAGTGATTGATGTGATTGCTATGAATGTGATTAGATTTATCAGTGATGGATGTGAGTGCTCTGAATGTGATTAGATTTATCGGTGATGGATGTGATTGCTATGAATGTGATTAGATTTATCAGTGATGGATGTGACTGCTATGAATGTGATTAGATTTATCAGTGATGGTATGTGATTGCTATGAATGTGATTAGATTTATCAGTGATTGATGTGATTGCTATGAATGTGATTAGATTTATCAGTGATGGATGTGATTGCTATGAATGTGATTAGATTTATCAGTGATGGATGTGACTGCTATGAATGTGATTTGATTTATCAGTGATGGATGTGATTGCTATGAATGTGATTGATTTATCAGTGATGGATGTGATTGTTATGAATGTGATTAGATTTATCAGTGATGGATGGGATTGCTATGAATGTGATTAGATTTATCAGTGATGGATGGGATTGCTATGAATGTGATTAGATTTATCAGTGATGGATGTGATTGCTATGAATGTGATTAGATTTATCAGTGATGGATGTGATTGCTATGAATGTGATTAGATTTATCAGTGATGGATGTGATTGCTATGAATGTGATTAGATTTATCAGTGATGGATGGGATTGCTATGAATGTGATTAGATTTATCAGTGATGGATGTGATTGCTATGTGATTAGATTTATCAGTGATGGATGTGATTGCTATGAATGTGATTAGATTTATCAGTGATGGATGTGATTGCTATGAATGTGATTAGATTTATCAGTGATGGATGTGATTGTTATGAATGTGATTAGATTTATCAGTGATGGATGGGATTGCTATGAATGTGATTAGATTTATCAGTGATGGATGGGATTGCTATGAATGTGATTAGATTTATCAGTGATGGATGTGATTGCTATGAATGTGATTAGATTTATCAGTGATGGATGTGATTGCTATGAATGTGATTAGATTTATCAGTGATGGATGTGATTGCTATGAATGTGATTTGATTTATCAGTGATGGATGTGATTGCTATGAATGTGATTGATTTATCAGTGATGGATGTGATTGTTATGAATGTGATTAGATTTATCAGTGATGGATGGGATTGCTATGAATGTGATTAGATTTATCAGTGATGGATGGGATTGCTATGAATGTGATTAGATTTATCAGTGATGGATGTGACTGCTATGAATGTGATTAGATTTATCAGTGATGGTATGTGATTGCTATGAATGTGATTAGATTTATCAGTGATTGATGTGATTGCTATGAATGTGATTAGATTTATCAGTGATGGATGTGATTGCTATGAATGTGATTAGATTTATCAGTGATGGATGTGACTGCTATGAATGTGATTTGATTTATCAGTGATGGATGTGATTGCTATGAATGTGATTTGATTTATCAGTGATGGATGTGATTGCTATGAATGTGATTGATTTATCAGTGATGGATGTGATTGCTATGAATGTGATTAGATTTATCAGTGATGCAGAAAGCAGGAGAAAGAGTGAACTTGTGCATCATCAAACTGATCGCTTTCTTACCGATGACCACAATGAGAACAATCACGCATATCACTCCCAGGATAATCATCATCTGAGAGAGAGAAAGAGAGAAAGAGAGAGTGAGAGAGAGAGAGAGAGAGAGAGAGAGAGGGAGAGGGAGAGGGAGAGATAGAGCGAAAGAGAGAGAAAGAGAGAGAGGGAGGGAGGGAGAGAGAGAAGAGAGTCATTAAGAGTCGGGCGGCAGGGTAGTATAAGGGTTAAGGAACTGGGCTTGTAAATGAAAGGTTGCAGGTTCGATTCCCAGGTAGAACACTGCCATTTACCCTTGAGCAAGCTACTTAACCTGAATCGCTTCAGTATATATCCAGCTGTATAAATGGATACTATGTAAAAAATGATTAAAAGTAGTGCAAGTCTCTCTGGATAAGAGCGTCTGCTAAAGGCCTGTAATGTTATTTATTTAGTGCACTGTATGGAAGAAGAGTATACGTATATAATTCATTGCAATGTGGACCAATCACAGAAGAGTATAACTCACTGCAATGCTGTGGACCAATCAGAGGATACAGATGAAGGGATACGTATATTCAGCTGGGATTCTGGTTTATTGGGATATGTATATTCAGCTGGGATTCTGGTTTATTGGGATATGTATATTCAGCTGGGATTCTGGTTTATTGGGATATGTATATTCAGCTGGGATTCTAGTTTATTGGGATATGTATATTCAGCTGGGATTCTGGTTTATTTCTCAGCGCCTGGATCTGTGACAATAGAACTATAAAAGCGTCTCTCACAAATTATTAATTATTGATTAAATGACTGAGTGTGTTTATTTATCCTAAGTGTTCATTGAGTGAGCATTTATAAATGAGTAATGACAGAAAGCCAGGCCCTGATTGGTTGTCCTGGTTAGTCTCTCTTCCTGATTAAAACTGCTTTCTTCCTGGTTTATACAGGCCCTGATTGGTTGTCCTGGTTAGTCTCTCTTCCTGATTAAAGCTGCTTTCTTCCTGGTTTATACAGGCCCTGATTGGTTGTCCTGGTTAGTCTCTCTTCCTGATTGAAGCTGCTTTCTTCCTGGTTTATACAGGCCCTGATTGGTTGTCCTGGTTAGTCTCTCTTCCTGATTAAAGCTGCTTTCTTCCTGGTTTGTACAGGCCCTGATTGGATGTTACTGTCCTAGCTACTCTCTCTTCCTGGTTTATACAGGCCCTGATTGGATGTTACTGTCCTACCTATTCTCTCTTCCTGGTTTATACAGGCCCTGATTGGGTGTTACTGTCCTAGCTGCTCTCTCTTCCTGGTTTATACAGGACCTGATTGGCTGTTACTGTCCTAGCTGCTCTCTGTTCCTGGTTTATACAGGCCCTGATTGGCTGTTACTGTCCTAACTACTCTCTCTTCCTGGTTTATACAGGCCCTGATTGGATGTTACGGTCCTAGCTACTCTCTCTTCCTGGTTTATACAAGGATAGTAACATCAGAGATTTTTTTATATAGGGGGAGATGGGAGACTCCGCGTCTTTTGCATTGTGAAAAGCGTAACGGCTAGCTCGGCCAGCTTGGATCACGTGCACCGTTGCTAGCCAATCGTTTCAAAGTATTGACATCAGTGAGACTCTTCAATTTTTCAACAGTTATCAATGGCATTTGGCAATTTGGTATTGCACGCACCCGTTAATATTTTGAAAGACAGAAAGACGACCATTTATGATATTACCACTCCATGCATCTATAAAGAGTGACTTGCTTGCTTATCACCACTATTACACTGAAATATCGGTGTTTACCAAAGACACATGGCCACACTTTAATTGCATTAGGAAGGGAAACCGTGCTACCTAGCTAGCCTATGTAACGTGGGCCTACTGCAAATCATCGGAAGGAAATTAAAAAATAATTTAAAAAAGTCCTGATAGTCTCTGCACCGCGGTGGTGCAGCGGGCTAAGGCGCAGGCCTTGTCTGTGCGGTTGCGCCCCGATTATATTTTATTATTAAACAATGGTATACAGGCATGGAGCAATCGATTTGAGATACTTACTGTATCCCACAGTTTGGGTGCTAGCTCCGAGACGCTGGGCCTGTAGTGCCGTAAATTAATTCTAACTGCTGCAACATTCCCTACTGTCTCTCATCTCACAAAACTGTAGTTTTTTCGTAGTAGACATAACATAGCTCGCTCCAAAACAAATATGTGATGACAAACACGTTGAAGATGAGCGACAAGGCAGTGAATTTATTATCTCACTGTCCGGACCCCAGGCGTTAACGCGTTTTAGACATTATAAAACTGTGTCGAGGATCGTCTAGGCTACGCTCGGATTCAGATAAGCGTATCTTTTTTCATTGCTTTCAGCTGTTGTTCGTTAATTGAACAGATTGGAGTCACTCGGTAGCTTAGTTTATTTTGAATTGTTTGCAGTTAGTCCGTAGCTTGCTCGCTGTGATTGGGCCAGCTACCTGTCTTTTGTGTTACTAATTAGAACGAGTTGGAACCAGTTTCATGTGTGTGTATTAGCCCTGCAAACAGCTGAGCACAATTAAGTAACTGCATAAAGCTAAAACAGAGGCTGCCGTAACACTGTTCCTGGTTTATACAGGCCCTGATTGGCTGTTACTGTCCTAACTACTCTCTCTTCCTGGTTTATACAGGCCCTGATTGGATGTTACGGTCCTAGCTACTCTCTCTTCCTGGTATATACAGGCCCTAATTGGATGTTACTGTCCTAGCTACTCTCTCTTCCTGGTTTATACAAGGATAGTAACATCAGAGATTTTTTTATATAGGGGGAGATGGGAGACTCCGCGTCTTTTGCATTGTGAAAAGCGTAACGGCTAGCTCGGCCAGCTTGGATCACGTGCACCGTTGCTAGCCAATCGTTTCAAAGTATTGACATCAGTGAGACTTCAATTTTTCAACAGTTATCAATGACATTTGGCAATTTGGTATTGCACGCACCCGTAACATGGCAGCCTCGGCATCAATTTACCTGACTTGTTTGTTCTGATCTTTCTAACCTCTCCACCACCTACCATGTGTCTAACCCCCATTCCTCTGTGCTCTGTGCCTCGCTCCAGGAGGTCCAACCACCGCAGGCGCTGCCCGGCTAACCTGATCTGCCCAACCCTGTCCTCTTATAAGGAACTTTCAGTGGTGGGTGGACTATGGAACCGCCGGTCAGCTGTCCAGAAAGCCGACTTCATCACTGCCTACGCCAAGATGAAGTCCCTCCACTTCCTGGCTCTCACTGAGACCTGGATCACCCCAGATAACACGGCCACTCCAGCTGCTCTGTCTGATGGCTGCTCCTTTTCGCACACCCCCAGGGCCTCTGGCCGAGGCGGGGGCACTGGTTTGCTTATATCTCAGTCCTGGAAATTCTCCATGCCCTCTTTACACAGCCTAAATATCTCCTCCTTTGAGTTTCATGCAATCACTGTAACTCACCCATCTAAACTCAACATTGTTGTTCTCTACAGCCCTCCAGGTCCACTCAGCGCTTTCCTGGATGAACTGGACACTCTCCTGAGCTCCTTCCCTGAGGATGGCACCCCTATAATTCTACTGGGTGACTTCAACCTCCAGCCAGAGAGCTCCCAGTCATCCAGTGTCGCCTCACTCCTCCAGTCCCTCGTCCTCACCCAGTCCCCATCGCCCGCCACCCACAAGGCTGGTAACCAACTAGACCTTGTATTCACCAGGAGCTGCGCCACGTCTGAACTCACGGTGACTCCGCTCCATGTATTTGACCATTTCTTTATTTCATTCTCTCTCTCCGCACTCTCTCGCACTCCTCTCTCTCTACCTCTGCTCTCACTGCACTTCCTCCTCCTGCATCTTTTGTTAATTTGCCTATTGATGTTGCCACCTCCACCTTTAACTCCTGCCTCTCTCAGTCTCTCGACACACTATGTCCTCTTGTCTCCAAACTGGCCCGATCATCACCCCCCTGCCCGTGGCTGACGGATTCTCTCCGATCCAGCAGAACCACGCTGCGAGCTGCTGAGAGAAAGTGGAGGAAATCCAGATCCCAAGACGATCTGGCCTCATATCACACTCTGCTGGCAGCCTTCACATCAGCAACTACGTCTGCTAAGACGACATTTTTCCAGTCAAAAATTAATGCGTGCATGTCTAACCCCCGTAAACTCTTTTCCACCTTCTCTTCCCTGCTGATCCCTCCTCCACCCCCCCTCACCCTCTTCCCTCTCTGCAGATGACTTCCTGATCCACTTTGAGGAGAAGGTAGCCATGATCCGAAACTCCTTCACACATCCGGTGACGCCCCATATGCCCCATAATGAACCCACCGCTACATTTTCATCCTTTAAGACTTTGGAGGACACAGATGTACTCCAACTTGTAACGCGCCAGTGTGCAACCACCTGCCCACTGGACCCCATCCCGTCGGCAGTCCTCCAGTCTATATCCGGTGAGGTCCTTCCATATCTTTCCTCCATTATCAACACCTCCTTAACCTGTGGCTATGTTCCTGCTGTTTTCAAAACTGCCCCACTTCTTTAAAAAACCTAGCTTAGACCCCTCTGATGTTAGAAACTATCGTCCTGTGTCTCTCCTGCCCTTTCTGTCCAAAGCTCTTGAACGAGCTGCCCTTAACCAACTGTCAATTTTTCTCTACCAGAACAACCTGCTCGACCCTCACCAGTCCGGCTTCAGAACCGGGCATTCCACTGAAACTGCGCTCCTGGCTGTGACCGAGGCACTCGCCACTGCCAGAGCCTCCTCCCTCTCCTCTGTCCTGATTCTCCTTGACCTGTCTGCAGTGTTCGACACGGTCAACCACAAACTCCTGATCTCCACACTGGTTGAGATGGGCATCTCTGGAACTGCCCTCTCTTGGTTTACATCCTATCACACAGATAGATCCTACCTATTCTCCTGGAAGGGCTCTGTCTCTGCACCTCATCCACCTTTTACAGGAGTCCCGCAGGGATCTGTACTGGGTCCTCTGCTGTTCTCCATTTACACTAAGTCTCTTGGTTTGGTTATTAATTCACATGGCTTCTTTTACCATAGTTATGCCGATGACACTCAACTCTTCCTCTCTTTCCCTCCCTCTTCCCCACAGGTAAAGGAAAGGATATCTGCTTGTCTGGCTGACATCTCTGAGTGGATGTCTAGCCATCACCTGAAGCTCAACCTCGACAAGACTGAGCTGCTCTTCATGCCATACAAGACCTCCCCGCTCCTAGACCTGTCCATCACCGTCGACGGAACCATGGTGACCACCTCCCGCTCTGCAAGGAACCTGGGGGTGGTCCTGGACGACCAGCTGGACTTCAAAGAACACATCAGTGCAACGGCACGGTCCTGCAGGTTCCTCCTGTACAACATCAGGAGAATTCGGCCGTACCTGACCACCTACTCTGCCCAGCTTCTTGTCCAGACCATGGTCACCTCACGTCTGGACTACTGCAACTCCCTTCTCGCAAGCCTACCAGCCTGCGCCATTCTGCCCCTACAACTGGTCCAGAACGCGGCTGCTCGGCTTGTGTTCAACCTCCCGAAGTTCTCGCACATCACCCCCCTGCTGAGGTCACTCCACTGGTTGCCGGTCGTGGCCAGGATCAGGTTCAAAGTTCTGACCCTGGCCTACACTTCAGCCAAAAGGTCAGGCCCCTCTTACCTACAGGACTTAATCCAGCACTATGCTCCTGCTTGACCACTTCGCTCTGCTGCTGCAGGGCGACTTGCACTTCACCCCCCCTCCGTGTTAACGGCTCCCGCTCGTCCCGACTGCGGAGCTTTTCCACCCTAGCTCCCCAGTGGTGGAACGAACTCCCCACTCTGCTGCGCTCAGCTGAAACACGGTCTGTTTTTCGTCGTGGTCTGAAAACACACTTTTTCAGACTCCACCTCGACTAAAATACCTATATAGGGCCATTCTATAGTACTCGCTTCCTGTTTTTTGCTTGTTTTCTATTTAACTTGTGTTTTTGGTTATATTATAGTTCAGAATGTATAGCTGACTGTGTGTACTACTCATGTTTATTACTAGGGATAGCTCCTACACTGTGAGAAAGTTGTGCTTTGTCGGATTTGCTTTGTAGTTGCGTCAATGACCTTCAATATGCACTTATTGTACGTCGCTTTGGATAAAAGCATCTGCCAAATGATTGTAATGAAATGTAATGCGTTTTAGACCAATGATTGTTGTCTCCCCCTGGGGGAGGGTCTCTGGTAACATATGGATGACATCGGCATCATCACCAGAGAGGAGCTCTCCACCAATAATATAGCATGTCCAATAATAGAGTATGTCCAATAATAGAGTATGTCCAATAATAGAGTATGTCCAATAATAGAGTATGTCCAATAATAGAGTATGTCCAATAATAGAGTATGTCCAATAATAGAGTATGTCCAATAATAGAGTATGTCCAATAATATAGTATGTCCAATAATAGAGTATGTCCAATAATAGAGTATGTCCAATAATAGAGTATGTCCAATAATAGAGTATGTCCAATAATAGAGTATGTCCAATAATAGAGTATGTCCAATAATAGAGTATGTCCAATAATAGAGTATGTCCAATAATAGAGTATGTCCAATAATAGAGTATGTCCAATAATAGAGTATGTCCAATAATAGAGTATGTCCAATAATAGAGTATGTCCAATAATAGAGTATGTCCAATAATAGAGTATGTCCAATAATAGAGTATGTCCAATAATAGAGTATGTCCAATAATAGAGTATGTCCAATAATAGAGTATGTCCAATAATAGAGTATGTCCAATAATAGAGTATGTCCAATAATAGAGTATGTCCAATAATAGAGTATGTCCAATAATAGAGTATGTCCAATAATAGAGTATGTCCAATAATAGAGTATGTCCAATAATAGAGTATGTCCAATAATAGAGTATGTCCAATAATAGAGTATGTCCAATAATAGAGTATGTCCAATAATAGAGTATGTCCAATAATAGAGTATGTCCAATAATAGAGTATGTCCAATAATAGAGTATGTCCAATAATAGAGTATGTCCAATAATAGAGTATGTTAGTAACAATAAACAGAACAAAAACAGGGTTATGCTCTTTTAATTTGCCGTGAGGTGCATTTGGGCTGCGTGAGAGCTTGAGCATGTAAGCGCATCTCATGACAAAAGAGTGAGTTGGCAACCCTGCAATGTAGTCTGTGATTGGTGGAGCCCTGCAATGTAGTCTGTGATTGGTGGAGCCCTGCAATGTAGTCTGTGATTGGTGGAGCCCTGCAATGTAGTCTGTGATTGGTGGAGCCCTGCAATGTAGTCTGTGATTGGTGGAGCCCTGCAATGTAGTCTGTGATTGGTGGAGCCCTGCAATGTGGTCTGTGATTGGTGGAGCCCTGCAATGTAGTCTTGATTGGTGGAGCCATGCAATGTAGTCTGTGATTGGTGGAGCCCTGCAATGTAGTCTGTGATTGGTGGAGCCCTGCAATGTGGTCTGTGATTGGTGGAGCCCTGCAATGTAGTCTTGATTGGTGGAGCCATGCAATGTAGTCTGTGATTGGTGGAGCCCTGCAATGTAGTCTGTGATTGGTGGAGCCCTGCAATGTAGTCTGTGATTGGTGGAGCCCTGCAATGTAGTCTGTGATTGGTGGAGCCCTGCAATGTGGTCTGTGATTGGTGGAGCCCTGCAATGTAGTCTTGATTGGTGGAGCCATGCAATGTAGTCTGTGATTGGTGGAGCCCTGCAATGTAGTCTGTGATTGGTGGAGCCCTGCAATGTGGTCTGTGATTGGTGGAGCCCTGCAATGTAGTCTTGATTGGTGGAGCCATGCAATGTAGTCTGTGATTGGTGGAGCCCTGCAATGTAGTCTGTGATTGGTGGAGTCCCTCTCTGGTTTCTGTTCAAAAGGGGGCGAGCATAAAGGTTTGTGTGGGGTGAAAATGGCGAGGCTCCATCTGTGCTTAACGTAGCTGCGGCCGAACGCAGTCTCTCACCTTAGTGTTCTTCCACCAGTACTTAACACAGCTACGACCAAACGCAGTCTCTCACCTTAGTGTTCTTCCACCGGTACTTAACACAGCTACAACCAAACGCAGTCTCTCACCTTAGTGTTCTTCCACCAGTACTTAACACAGCTACAACCAAACGCAGTCTCTCACCTTAGTGTTCTTCCACCAGTACTTAACACAGCTACGACCAAACGCAGTCTCTCACCTTAGTGTTCTTCCACCAGTACTTAACACAGCTACAACCGAACGCGTTCTTCCACCAGTACTTAACACAGCTACGACCAAACGCAGTCTCTCACCTTAGTGTTCTTCCACCGGTACTTAACACAGCTACGACCAAACGCGTTTTTCCACCAGTACTTAACACAGCTACAACCAAACGCAGTCTCTCACCTTAGTGTTCTTCCACCGGTACTTAACACAGCTACGACCGAATGCGTTTTTCCACCAGTACTTAACACAGCTACAACCAAACGCAGTCTCTCACCTTAGCGTTCTTCCACCGGTACTTAACACAGCTACGACCAAACGCAGTCTCTCACCTTAGCGTTCTTCCACCGGTACTTAACACAGCTACGACCAAACGCAGTCTCTCACCTTAGCGTTCTTCCACCGGTACTTAACACAGCTACGACCGAACGCGTTCTTCCACCAGTACTTAACGCAGCTGGGACCGAACGCGTTCTTCCACCAGTACTTAACGCAGCTGGGACCGAACACGTTCTTCCACCGGTACTTAACACAGCTACGACCGAACGCGTTTTTCCACCAGTACTTAACACAGCTACAACCAAACGCAGTCTCTCACCTTAGTGTTCTTCCACCGGTACTTAACACAGCTACGACCGAATGCGTTTTTCCACCAGTACTTAACACAGCTACAACCAAACGCAGTCTCTCACCTTAGCGTTCTTCCACCGGTACTTAACACAGCTACGACCAAACGCAGTCTCTCACCTTAGCGTTCTTCCACCGGTACTTAACACAGCTACGACCAAACGCAGTCTCTCACCTTAGCGTTCTTCCACCGGTACTTAACACAGCTACGACCAAACGCAGTCTCTCACCTTAGTGTTCTTCCACCAGTACTTAACACAGCTACGACCGAACGCGTTCTTCCACCAGTACTTAACGCAGCTGGGACCGAACGCGTTCTTCCACCAGTACTTAACGCAGCTGGGACCGAACACGTTCTTCCACCGGTACTTAACGCAGCTGGGACCGAACGCGTTCTTCCACCAGTACTTAACGCAGCTGGGACCGAACGCGTTCTTCCACCAGTACTTAACGCAGCTGGGACCGAACGCAGTCTCTCACCTTAGCGTTCTTCCACCAGTACTTATTTTTGAGCTTGGCGGCGCTGGTCTCAAACTGAGAAGCTCCGGCCTGAAGGGCGTCGGCTCGGTCATCCAGC
>CM056389.1:4634896-4664896 GCA_029718625.1 Synaphobranchus kaupii
AAGGCTTAATGGTTAGGGTTACCATACTTTACAGCAGCCTCCTAAAGGCTTAATGGTTAGGGTTACCATACTTTACAGCAGCCTCCTAAAGGCTTAATGGTTAGGGTTACCATACTTTACAGCAGCCTCCTAAAGACTTAATGGTTAGGGTTACCATACTTTACAGCAGTCTCCTAAAGGCTTAATGGTTAGGGTTACCATACTTTACAGCAGCCTCCTAAAGGCTTAATGGTTAGGGTTACCATACTTTACAGCAGTCTCCTAAAGGCTTAATGGTTAGGGTTACTATACTTTACAGCAGTCTCCTAAAGGCTTAATGGTTAGGGTTACCATACTTTACAGCAGCCTCCTAAAGGCTTAATGGTTAGGGTTACCATACTTTACAGCAGTCTCCTAAAGGTTTAATGGTTAGGGTTACTATACTTTACAGCAGTCTCCTAAAGGTTTAATGGTTAGGGTTACTATACTTTACAGCAGTCTCCTAAAGGCTTAATGGTTAGGGTTACCATACTTTACAGCAGTCTCCTAAAGGCTTAATGGTTAGGGTTACCATACTTTACAGCAGTATCCTAAAGGCTTAATGGTTAGGGTTACTATACTTTACAGCAGTCTCCTAAAGGCTTAATGGTTAGGGTTACCATACTTTACAGCAGTCTCCTAAAGGCTTAATGGTTAGGGTTACCATACTTTACAGCAGTCTCCTAAAGGCTTAATGGTTAGGGTTACCATACTTTACAGCAGTCTCCTAAAGGCTTAATGGTTAGGGTTACCATACTTTACAGCAGTCTCCTAAAGGCTTAATGGTTAGGGTTACCATACTTTACAGCAGTCTCCTAAAGGCTTAATGGTTAGGGTTACCATACTTTACAGCAGCCTCCTAAAGGCTTAATGGTTAGGGTTACCATACTTTACAGCAGCCTCCTAAAGGCTTAATGGTTAGGGTTACCATACTTTACAGCAGTCTCCTAAAGGCTTAATGGTTAGGGTTACCATACTTTACAGCAGCCTCCTAAAGACTTAATGGTTAGGGTTACCATACTTTACAGCAGTCTCCTAAAGGCTTAATGGTTAGGGTTACCATACTTTACAGCAGTCTCCTAAAGGCTTAATGGTTAGGGTTACCATACAGACACTGTTCAGGAGCCACATAAACACCCTGTTTACACTCTCTTGTGTCCCTCTGGCAGTGCCTCCATTTTATTGACAGGGCCTGGAAGACGCCCTGGGCGGTTGTTCATGACAGGAGAGCAGCCTAGCTGCTGACCAGTGACAGGGCACTTCCTGGTTGTGACATCACACACCGACTGTGTGCTCCTGGAGGAGGCCCCTGCTTGCCTGCTTTATTTGTGAGCACAAATTTATACAGTTAAAGGCAGCAAATAATATAGATTGTGGACTCGCTGTCACAGACACTGACACAGTGATTTATGAATGCGGGTGAATTAACTCTCTATTTGAAATGTCAATATTTTGTCCAAATTATGAACACCTCACTAACTGCCTTTGTATTAGTTTAAATATACATACAGTGTCATACACTCATTGGCAAACAAATGAGTCAACAACAGCTGCTATGCACATTTTTCACATTGCACGATCCTGCTAACTGGCTAGCTGGACATAAACCAAACCAAAATGATAATTTAATTGGAAAATTGAATGGATATACGAAATGTCAGCTAGGAAGCCAACCGTCCTGTAGTTTTCCAAGCCTTAAAACTGATCAGCAGGGTAACATTCCCACATGGTCACTTTCTGTATTTTACATTTTTAATTGTAGCTCTTTGGTCACAGGTCAGGTCCATATAGACCAAGAGCTTCAGTACTGTCTTTTTGCACTGTAGATATGTCTGATTTAACATGTTTGGGGCTTTACATATAAAATGTTGGCAGACAGACAGACAGACAGGCAGATAGCTGTGGTGGTGGGAGTGTATATTGACAGACAGACAGGAACCAGGGGGGTGGGGGCGGGGTTAGGGGATTAGGGCGGGGTTAGGGTGGGGGGGGGGGGTTAGGGTGGTGGGGGCGGGGTTAGGGTGGTGTGGGCGGGGTTAGGGGGATGGGGGCGGGTCAGGGGGGATGGGGGTGTGAGAATATGTGTGTGCAAGCTAAAATAATGGCTCCTGCACTCTTTGTAAGAAAACATATGCACACAAACACACACACACACACACAAAACGCCTATACAAGCACAAGCACAAACACACACACACACACACACACACAAAAACGCCTATACAAGCACAAACACACACACAATCCCCCCCCCCCCCCCCCCCCCCCCGGGACCCGGCTGCACGCATGCACGCACACACACACACACACACACACACACACCCTGCTCCGGGACCTGGCTGCACGCACACACACACACACACACTGCTCCGGGACCCGGCTGCTCGCATTGGTAAGTAGGCTGCACACAGGGGAGCAACAGAAACACTCTGACACTCATACACACTCGAACACAAACTCATACAGACATACACATGTACAAACTCTCTCTCTCTCACACACACGTATTCCTCTAAGAGCCGACTTCAATACAAGACGCTAAAAAAATAAAACTACTTTCGGAGTTACCGGTGATGTCAAATGGGTGCCCCTGATAATGTCCCCCTATTATATTGTGAATAAAAACGTGTTCGTGCCTTTTTGCAGAGATGATGCACGGCTGCAAAGTCACACTCCAACCACCAGAGGGAGACAACCCCCTGTATAAAGGTCACCTTTAAGAGCCCGACCAACCCCCCACCCACCCATATTAATCCCCCAGTAGCTGGCTTTAGTCTTTACACAATTAATCTACTCGTGAGCCTTTTTCAAACAGCATTGTCTCGGCCACGCTGGCTAAATCGGTGGCACCAGGACGACCTGCGCACTCGGTTAACCTGTCAACGGGACCGTGTTCAGAGCAGAGACGTGGTTCGGGAAGCCTCTTCCCTGGCTAAGATATTGATGGCGTTCGCTTGTGTTGTGTTTTCCGTCTCGCTTACACCGTGCTCTATTTTTAGACGTTAAATCCAGCAGCCCTCGTCTCCGTTCACCTTCAACATACGAAATCTGCCGTCGCCAGCGTTAGGGAAACGAACTGAAACCGAGACTGGAGGACACAGAATGCGTTGTCGACACATGTTAATATTAACTGTACCCAGCAAACGTCATGCCAAGCGCTCGAGAGGCATTTGCCATTATAACAACAGCAAGCAGCACGCCTCCGCCCCGACAGAGAAAAACAGAAAAAGATGCGCGCGCGCGCACACACATACACACACACTCAGACACGACAGTTCTTCATGCATCATAGAACACAGTCTAATTACCCACGAAACCACTGAGAGAAGCGGCTATTTTTGAATACACTCACATACATAACTTAAATCCCGACACTATGTAGGTTTACTGTATAGATCCCTGTCATACATCAGTCTATTGCAACGCTGGCTTGCTCGGAGACTGGAGGACGTTCCGTGGGCCTCTACGAACGCAGCCTGCAACCTCGTATAAGTGGATAAACCCGGCGATCTCGAGGGAGACGAATTCGACTGGAGTGAATCCTGCTGGCAAGCAAACACATATTAAAGTAACAAGTTGTCCGAGTATATATTCAGCAACAGTTAGGCTTGACTGGAAGATGGTGTGCAACAATAGGCACACAGATGGTTGGCGATTTATGAAGTGGTATAGCCCGAGACAAACAGGTGGCTGGACGCGGGGCGAGGCCTACATCAAAACATGTCTTCAGTCAATGTCAATTTATGTTTAGAATACAGAGATCTTCCAGCCCAATTAATGTTTTCTTAAGTGCCGCGGCTTGGTTTTGTTCATTGTTCAACGAGAGCAAGGTGCGATGAACGATTGATCGTGTTATGCCAGACATTCTGGGGAAAGGATCGTGCAGGTCAAACATGATTGCCCGAGGGATACATGTCATACGATTTTGTGCAAGGCCGCGAGCATTTGATGATTTCGTTTGAGGCCGCGCATGTCCATGTATCAAACAGTCCTCGACAATAAATTATAAAGATTATTCATTTTCTATTTTAAACGTTTTCCTCTCTTCGGGTAACCATTCAAGGCGTACACCACAAGGGTATTCTCCAGCTAGCCTATGCATGGTCACGCAGTTAAAAAATAATAATAATTACCATGAAAAATAAAACAGGTTTCCAAAGGGTTAATGACAACACCCCCATATCGTTCAACCAGGGCAACATGGGAAAAGCGTTCATTTGAAAAGCGTGAATCATCAAAAATAATATCGTAATAATAGTACTCAAGAATGTTTTATCAGGTGGCGTAAAATCTACACAGAACAAGGGTCACCATTTTGTCCAAATCAATCACACTTAGATCTCGTGCTTCTCTCTTTCTGTCGTGCTTTGCTTTTATTTAAAACCGGTTCCGACAGATATACATATGTAGGCTATATGCAATTGAGCTATATGCTCATATCGCCCCCACTATCAGCACGTGAAAAATAATCAAGTCAGAAAATGAGCTTCGTTGGAATTCGTATTTAAGACAGACGACGAGAAGAAACAAGACGCACAAATGAATTGGCCAATAAAAATAACAGATAGCCTATAGCCTCTTTGAAAATTAAGACCATTGCGTGTTCATCGTGGTAATATTTAAACACCTGTACACCGCTCTCTACGTTATTTGTGGGCAGACTGGGAAGAAAGGACCGTCACGGCCATCTTCTCTCGGCGAGGAACACCTGCGTCCTGTGAAGACCATCGCACCACAAACGCTGTGGCGCGCGCGGCTACACGGAATCACGAAGTGCAGGTGGACAGTCGCGATTACCCATTACAGCTGAAAAATGTGTACTTTACCCGCGGTCCTGGAGAATCAACCCCGAAATAAATCATCAAGAACACCCCCACCCTCACATGTTTTAACCCAATATCCATTAGATAACCGTTCCCATTAGCAGGCAAGCTAAAGGCTAATACTCGTTAAATGTTGATTTGTTAACAGAAGCAACACCTGCAGCGTTAAACGATAAAAGTGAATGGCTAGGCTAGTGAAAAATATTTTAAAAACCGATACAATTACATTCTATTATATATTTTTTTCCTGTTTATAATTGTACAGCTTATTGACACCAGACCGACACTAATGCAAATTCCCACGCATTGAATTGGTTGCGTTCGCAACGTATATTGAGCAGCCAATAGCCTACATATGCCCACTTTGATTTCCAAAATTATAAATATGTAACCACATAAATAAAGGACCTATTGCAATCAAACCAGTCCAAACCGGTAAAACGCGTGTTCTCTCATGTCCGAGACATAGCCTATAGGCGACACATCTCTCCGTTATAACCTACGTTGTAGCCTAATAGGTAATACAATATGAAATATGTAATAAGTAAATAAGTAGCATATAGTAAATGAGATACCATGTCTGTGGTGATAAACACATGTAAACATGTCGGGATATACGAGATCTGTTGAACTGAGGAAAATGCTATTTATAGCTTTTAGAATAAGCTACCACCGAATAGCAAGCCATTTACACGGACGTATAGGCTATTAGTCACGTCATTAAGATAAATATTATAAACTAATCAATAAAAAGATAAATCCTCTCTTAATACAAACCAGCTAAACCTGTACAAACCAGATTGAACGAAGCGTCTAATTCGTGCAGGGAGGCAATTGCCCATTTATTTATTTATTCATTCTCATCAGCCTTCTGGGTTTGCGAGCAACAGATAAAACGGTCGTTCTCTGAAACATGAGCATGACAAGTGCATATCACAGAACATCATGCAAACACGGGCACAATATATAATAAACACATGTAACAGTTGTACTCACATCTCGTATTGAGGGTTATTAGTGTGTGCTAGTCCAACCGGAATGTAGCTTTAAATGGCTGAACCGTGGTTTGCCTGAACCGTTTTTCGCTCCCTTTCTCCGTCTTAGTCCGAATCTCTCCTCTGTTGGTTCTAAATGAGGGAGTGATTATGTTTACAGGCAAGATACGGTTTCACCCCCCCTCCGTTTTGGTTATCACAATTCGGTGTATTTGGTTTGTGCCGCACCTCGCCTGTGGCTATTTATTCTGGCAGGACCGCTACCGCTCGTGCCCTCCGAGTCACTATGTACATATAAAAAAATAGTCGGCTACATTAAGGGAACAAAGATGGCTTGTTGACGTCATTCGTAATCCGGGAGCTTCAGGTTCGGAAGGGCTGGTCATAAGGATGGCGAGCGTCGCTGAAATGGGTTATCGACATACAGAAAGAGGGACAGGGGTCCAGATGTCATGGAGTAACAACGAGTGTCCGGGGGTCGTGTTGCATGCCGCTAAACGTTATGGTTTAATGTGTGGACAGATAGGATTCTACAACCTCCAACAAAATGGCGGTCTTCGCAGGGGGTGGGGTGACAGCCCTGTTGTGCACGGGCAGTCTTTAGGGTCTGTACAATTCTGTTTAGTAAAGCATGTGGCGTTTAGCGACTGTTGTGAGTATATGTAGGCCTACGCAGGCGTTAATTGCTGTGGAAAACCAAAAGTTATGGTTCAATTTCACAGCGCCCAATGCCTTCATTTGAAATAAAAGGAGGCGAGCGCAATAGCAAGCCATATGACTTTCACGGATGGAGCAAGTAAAACTTACTAAAACCTTTCCTCCTATAAATGATCAGTTTTTCGGTGGATAATGTAACAAATTGGTCGATGAAGAATAAGATGTTTTATTTTTCTAACAATTGAAAATGACTGGCAGCGGTGGGATTCGAACCCACGCCCCCGAAGAGACTGGAGCCTTAATCCAGCGCCTTAGACCGCTCGGCCACGCTACCTTGTCGTGATTCCGATTCGTTTGAAACAATACATAATTTTAGATACAGAGAAATAGCTAAAGTATTTAACAAAGGCTATATGCATGTGCAAACCGTTGTCAAATATGTCCCCATAACGCTGGTTTCATAATTTAAATGATCAACGTTATTGATTTGTTTTATTCAGTAATATTTTTCATGGGCATTGCATAGTAATAAAAAAAGCAAAAAACATCCCAAGGATAACAATGTAACCACCATTGTTATCAACAAACGCACAAAAGGCTATTGTTATTAATAGCTAGCTACATGTTACTGGCCCGTTCTGAGCAAACTTGTTAAATTGTTTCATTCTCGAATACTCGGTGACACGCCCAACCACAGGGGCGCTGTGGTAATTTTCACTTTTTATTCTCACATTTGTCTTATTCATATACTGCATTTAAATCATGCACCGGAACCTCTGCCCATATTTGGTCAAGCACGCAATCGTATGCGCCCACTCCACTCGCGGAGCAGTGATCACACGGAGACTCGCAAGCAGGGAGACCCCCAGGGCTATTTCATGCCTGTCTGGTTTAGAAAGAAAGGCAACAAATACAATCAAGCCAAATAAATAATAAATGTTGACCATTGCCAATGATACCAGGGAAGTTCGTTTTGCGTTTAAAATTACCATGATGAGCAGAATGCGAACTGACTTAATTTCTGAGCCACGCTCTCGGAAGTCACTGGACCCGGCGATACGGTTAATTTTCCATACAAGAGTATGTCGTAATCGTCTTCAGCCAAAATCACATGCGCGATGTTCGAGGGACGTCTCAATGCAACTGTTCAACCGTTTGAAATGGGCACCAGCATGTGCACACATATTAACCCTTTATTTTGTTTTTTCACAATCACATCCCTTGAAATCTCTCATCAGGTCGAAGATTAAGGTCTTTGCCCCTTAAAGCCAAAAGAGCCTGAAATAGCTTGGTCCCTACAGCTGTTAGACTGCTTAATGACACTGGACATCTCAAGACAGTAAAGACAGACGAGGAACTGTTATTGCTTTTGATGCTCAATTTATCATAATTAATAATTAATTGAATATAATTTTGATTGTAATAATACTAATAATAATTTAAATCATAACCATAATGTATTCCACTCATACCTTCACTTTAATGTGAAACACACCAAGTCATTCTATTCTATTAAAGGGATAGCTCAACCAATTCAGCACTCTTCCACATTGTTGAGTAGCCTTGGTGAGTAGATAGGATGAGAAAGTCATTGAGTATGTAAAATTTTTTAAAATTGCAGTAGGCCTATACTTCAAACACTCGGATGACACACTTCCAGGGTTTCGCTGAGTACATTCGGGAGCACACTTTTCAAGAAGTACATGAACATTTTGGTCACATGAATATGACGTGAAGCTTAGTTTTTTTTTTTAATTAGGCGCAGCTTCGCTGACGTCACCCTTCAAATACAACAAAAACAACATGTGACATGGCAGCGCAAGAGTGGGGCACAGGGGTTGCCAGATCTTGCAAGACTTTCCAGACAAATGGCGACTCAAAACTAGCCCAAATTATAGCCTATATTTAACCGAAACCAACGTATTTTAAATAGAAATCATGTTTTTACTTTTTAAAATAAATGTGTGCTTTGTGACTTTTCATTTTTACCTGTGACTGCACTTTGAAATTATCCCAATTTAGCTGTAAAACCCGCAGACATGGCAACACTGGTGGGACGTCTTATGACCTGCTTACGACACTTCCACAGTGCGGTTGGAAAATAGTATGGTAGATATTTTTTGCGGACTGCTAAACAGTGCATATTAAACAGCACACTTCCGCCAGTGCACTGTACGCAGGAGACAGGGTGCAGAAGACAGGTCTCTGATTCAGATACAGCCTAAGAGTTGGCGGCTCTCTTACCAGATGTTCATAACTTAAATCTAAACAGAGGCTGAAATGACAATCATATACAGTAATTTCAGCGAAAATATCATCCTTGTGCACTCGGTAATCATATGTGCATTTTTGTTTCCAACAACGACACTTGTAAAGCTGTTGTTAAACCTTATTTGAGTGGATTTTGGCTGTTATTTAAAGGGGTTACATGTAAGATTTTTACATGCATGAACTGCCTTCAAAATTGCCAATGTATGAACAGATTTGAACACAACTTAAATGAAACCTTCCTTGACTTTATCTGTTGCATATAAGAGCCTATGGGTATATTTTTATGTAAAGGGCTCGTTTTTATTAATTATTTATTTAAAATAAGTGTGTGCTTTGTGAATTTTCATTTTTACCTGTGACTGTAATTTTAAAGTAGCACAATTAAGCTGTAAAACGGACATGGCAACACTGGTGGGACGTCTTACGACCTGCTTACACTTCCACAGTGCGGTTGGAAAATAGGATGGCGGATATTTTTTGCAGACTGCACGTTGTCTGCTACACAGTGCACTTTAAACAGCACACTTCTGCCAGTGCACTGCATGCAGGAAACAGGGAGCAGTAGATAGGGCTCTGATTCAGACACAGTGCACTGTACGCAGGAGACAGGGAGCAGTAGATAGGGCTCTGATTCAGACACAGTGCACTGTACGCAGCAGACAGGGTGCAGTAGATAGGGCGCTGATTCAGACACAGTGCACTGTACACAGGAGACAGGGCGCAGTAGATAGGGCTCTGATTCAGACACAGTGCACTGTACGCAGTAGACAGGGAGCAGTAGATAGGGCTCTGATTCAGACAGTGCACTGTACACAGGAGACAGGGAGCAGTAGATAGGGCTCTGATTCAGACACAGTGCACTGTACACAGGAGACAGGGAGCAGTAGATAGGGCTCTGATTCAGACACAGTGCACTGTACGCAGGAGACAGGGAGCAGTAGATAGGGCTCTGATTCGGAGACAGTGAGGAGGGCATCACTACAGCCTTACATGCTATTTCAGCAGTAAGTAAAACAATATCAAATTTTTCAAAATGGGTGAACTTGTCCCTTTAAGGTGCAAGATCACAAATATGTTATTTGAATGTTCTTAACTGGGCATTCTAATGCTGATGTCACAATCACTACTGGTAATTAAAAGCATGGAGTTCTAAAACGTCAACTTAGAATTTTGAAAAACATTACAAAATTTTTTAAAACTAAAACAGCATGTGAATTTTAGGCAGGAATTGGGGTGTTAATTAACCCAAACAAAACCCCACCCCCACCCACCTCGAAGTCAAGCATCTCTCACCGTGAACAGCGTCGGGTGAACCTAATCTGTTTAGTGGAAATGATGTGTGGGGGCAGAGGCGATGGTGGTTATTTATAGGTCGCTACGGAATGAGACTTGTGACAAGGCATTTCACTGTTCAGCACCACTATTCCCTCCGGAGAGTTCCAGGAGCCTCATTTCAGAGACCTGAAATATACAACGACGGCACGCGGTGCAGGGATCCCCACTCCCAGGCCGGGAGACTTGACCAACCTTTTAACGCCAGAAAAAAACAACGTCTGAATGCAACACATCACACGATTAAAATTGTATATTTTAATTATAGTATAGACAACAGATGTGACAAAAAGAAAATATAAAGAACATTATTTACAATGTTTAAGATGCCACCCACAGATACTACCTCCCAACCCATCAAAAATATACCCATTACAGTAAAAAATATTATAATATTTGTTGACTTCACTGCAGTAGAAGTGCAGCTTCAGCGGTCAGTCATTACAGAGCACTGGTCACCCGGGCAGAGGACCCAGGCTGGCAGAGGGGGGTTGCCAGTTGACTCCCCTAGTGTGTCCTGTGGCATTTCAGCCTGAAACCCCCGAGGAGGGAGTGGGCCGCTGGGGGGGGGGGGTTTCAGGCCTTTTTGGGGGTGTAGACAGGGGGGAGGACCCGGCGGGAGTTGTTGCACACCCAGGGGTGCTGGATGACGTCCTGCAGACGGAGGCGCAAGGAGGGGCTGTGCCGCAGCAGTTTGGAGATCAGGTCCCGCGCCCCCTCCGACACCACACTGGGGAACTGCAGATCCACCTGGGAGGGAGAGGGGGAGGGAGAGGGAGAGGGAGAGGGAGAGGGAGAGGGAGAGGGAGTTACCAGGGCGTAGACACGCTTTCAGCTTCAACATACTTCAACAGGCTCTCGCCCTATAGAGCGGCTCAGTCAGTAAAGACTCACCATGAGCACAGGCTCACCTTATCCCGCAAGGGCCGGTGTGGGTGCAGACTTTTGTTCCAACCAAGTAGTTACACACCAGATTCTACTAATCAATCACTAGTCTTTGCTAAGGACCTTGATTAGTAGAATCAGGTGTGCAATTGCTTGGTTGGAACAAAAGCCTGCACCCACACCGGCCCTTGCGGGATAAGGTTGAAGACTCCTGCTTTAGGCCATTGTGGCCGGACTGCCCTTTTACTTCAACTGCAATGCCTGCAAGTCAAACCTGCTGTGACCCATCAACGTATTTACCAGTGCCATGGAAACATTTTTTGCACGTCGTGATTGGACATTTTCTTCCTTTAGGTTTTTACTTATTGGTTTTGTCGCGGGGTCATATCAACCGTTAACAGAATTGACCACAGCTGACAACTCATGTAAGCAAACTTATCCTTGATTGATCTGTCGAAAACTCTTTCCGTGTCCAGCGCATTAGCAATGAAGTCATTGAAGAACTGCAAGATAACGTTATTATTAGCTAGCTTGCTAACTGATTCCTCTTAGCAGTCTATGGATTCACTGCGATAACCTTGGTGATTTTATTTTTGCTTGTAAGCAAATTTATCCTTGATCTGTGAAATAACCCAATTCTCTCTTTCCGTGTCCAGGCCAGGGCATTATGTCTTTCTAAATCATACTTAGCTGCTATAATTAAATGACTGCAACGAAGTCACTGAATACGATTCTACTAACTGCAAGATAATACAGCCTATTGACGGCGATTAGCTTGCCAAGTAGGCTAAGCTAACGTTATTATTAGCTAGCTTGCTAAATGTCTGATTCATATCTAATATCCAGTTTCTGATCAATCACAGAGGACTTTCCCAAGTCATTGTCAAGTTTCAGAGAAATGAGCAGAACTATGGAGGAAAAATAAAATAAAAATCAAGTATACATACCTTAAACTTATATAGTTTTGTAACTACAATCAAATAAAATACATTTTTTTCCTAACTTTGGACGATATAGCCTACACTGCGTAACGTTATGGTATAGATGCCAGTTTTGAGCATCTCCTGCATTGTGTTGGGCAGATTATTTTTCAGAATATTGCTTGTTAAACGTTTTAATTTTACAGAATTTTGCTATACTATATATGCTATATCTTTTTTATAACATGAGTTCACACTGCTGTTGAACTCTAAATATCTAAAAATATTGACACCATGCAGCCTCTTTTGTGTAATGCATGCCATTGATTGCGTTCTCTTTTGTATGTAGGTTATAAGAGGTTCAGGGTAATTAAAGAGATATCAGATCAAAAACATCTACGACGTAAAAAAAAGCCAAGTTACTCACGCATAGCCTACATAGCGCTGTCTATAAGTCTTTAATTCCAACTTGCAAAAACTAGGCCTGCCTTTAAAAGTATTGATATCAAAATGTGGCCAAGTTACAACTAACAATATTGCCTATTGTAGCTCACACTAAATAAACTAGCTCTATTCCAAAGCAATGCTATCCAAACTTTAATGCAACTTGGCCCTGTGTTTCTTCATCTTACCATCTCAAGAGAATGTGGTCAATGAAACTATGTGCCACATCAAACTGCAAAATGAAAATAATTTATAGTGGAAATACTCTGATTCAGATGTGTTGCACTTAGAAATTAAACAGAAAAATGACTACACTATAGGGCATGTTTGAACAATTGTCTGCATCCACTGCTTTGGGTCTATGAAAAGCACAGAATGAATAAAATGTATTATTATTATTATGTATTTATTGATTTATTTATTTGAATTTCTATCAAAACCTGTGTGGTCCTACAGAGCATAGATATCCTTGTGTTCACAAAATTCTGTCTGCAAATATCATAAATACTATTATGTTAAGAAAATTGGTACTATTACTTATTTGCCACCATCTGACCCACAAACATGTGTGGATACGTTTGTAAAAATGCTATATGTACGTTATTTTCTAGGTAAAAATATTACTAATTTTTATCTGCATTTATTTATTCATCACCCCTTTCTCTATTGTACATGATGTTTCTTGATATAAATGTGTTTGTGAATTGTAAAGAATTCTGTAGCAGCAGTTAACATTTTAAAGCCTGTACATTTTCTGAAGTAAACTTGCCAACAAAGTACAACCATATCCTTTCTGGAGTGTAATTATTAATCAACTGTTAAAAACATTCATTGAAATCATATGTTGTTCCATGAGGCACAATCTCTTCACATGCGAAGATGAAGAAACACAGGGCCAAGTTGCATTAAAGTTTGGATAGCATTGCTTTGGAATAGAGCTAGTTTATTTAGTGTGAGCTACAATAGGCAATATTGTTAGTTGTAACTTGGCCACATTTTGATAGACTTTTAAAGGCAGGCCTAGTTTTTGCAAGTTGGAATTAAGGACTTATAGACAGCACTATGTAGGCTATGCGTGAGTAACTTGGCTTTTTTTTACGTCGTAGATGTTTTTGATCTCATATCACTTATTTTTTATAGCTAACTAATGATGAAAAATGCATGAAGATAAACACGGAGACATGCATTCCAAAGAAATGTATGCAGACATTCGCTTAACCATAACGCCCTCTATTGACAAGAATGAGAACAGTTATCCTATTACAGACAGCACACAATTACATTAAAAGAGTTTGTAGATGAGCAGTATTTAATGTGTAATGAAATACAATGAACAGCACCACCTGAGCTATGGATCATGAAGAAGCATGTAAATGAATTAACCAAGTCTATATGGAGACATGCATGCACAATGGGCTAGACACAAACTCATTCTAGCTGAAAGACATACAGCCTAAATAGCTTGCATCAGTAAAATATGGAAATACAGTTTTAAAATAGGGCTATTAGTAGTCTATAGAAAATGAAATACATTTAACGTTAGGCTATTCAACACTGGATTGCCGGATGCGTAACTCCAACCTTCCATGTGTGGGCTACGAGCTAGCAAGTGAGCTACTGAGTTCATAAGCACAGCAGAATTCCTTCGCTTTTTTTTTTTTCCGGTAGTGTAGAACGTTACCTGCGGGAAATGTTTTGGTACCGGACAGCTAGGTTTAGTTTAGTTTTCTGTAGTGCAATGAATGTAGGCTATAAGGCATGTTGATTCGCTTTGTAGTAGCCTAGCTTGTATCTGCTTCCTGACTAGAAGCAGACTGACGTTTCTCTGGCAACAGTAACGTTGGCTAACAAGCTTAATTGGACAACGCATATTTCCCAGGAATCTTAGCCAGAAAGAAAACAATAGATACTACTAAGAAAGTACATACCAGAGATTATTCTTCTTATTATTTTTATTATTATAATTAAGTGTTTGCAGTAAGCTACATTGTCTGCAGAGTAGCGTAGACTAGAGCCACATTTGGAGGCTATTGTTGTTTTTCTTTTTAAGTGACTAACCATGAATCAGATATGTTTGGGGAATTGGCAGTTTATAAATCTCTTGAAGGATTGCAGCTTAAAGGAGGCTACCATCAATTCTTAATGTAGGCTATTATCGTAAATTCTTAATTTTCCTAGTACTTAATTTTATGGTGACATTGTGTTATGTGTGAAAAGGATAAAGTGAACAGAGCTGAAGTGAAGAAATTAATGAATAAAGAAATGTTGGCCGAGGCAAGGGTACGTTGAGGTTCGGTTTCCACAGTCAGTCAGTCATGACCGCAAGAGCAGAGCTTAACACCCTCCCCAAACCAGACAAGAGCGAGCGTCTGGTTTGGGGAGGGTGTGATATAGTACAAGTGAAATACAAGTGAAACATTGAACAGTTAATATTGGAAACCTCTTTTGCCTTTGCAATAAAAATACGTTAATGTGTTAATGTGAAAATAATAACAGTCTAATGAATGAAAAGTACTTAACAGATGCACATTGTTTTTGTGGAAAATAAACATTGGCCCTGCTGGGCTCGAACCCACAATCCTGTGTGAGAGAGACAGCGCCTCTATCCATTAGGCCACAGTAACTTCTTGGAAAGCATGAAGCCATTAGCTGTATTAACATTAAAAAACATTAGTATGAAGCGTTTTTATTGGGCGATAAGCTTGATGAGCAGGTATACGGACCATACCCTCAAAGAATAATTCTCCCCATTGGATAACATCGCAACGGAGGCAGGCAGTTTGGCAGGAAAAATGGGAAGAAGAAGCAGAAGAGGAAGGAGAAAAACGGCAAAAATAACCCAAGTTTGGAGCTTTATTGTGTGGATGTGTGAAGTTGTATTTGAATGCTGTGTGGTTACATGAGGTCAGAACATACAGAAGTTAATGTTTTTAAGGGCTGAGAGTCTGTGGTCATTGTGGTTACTTCTATAGGAAACCCTGAAAAGTGCCAAACTCTCTGTGCTGTATAGGTATGGGGCATGCCCCGCCAAGCCGTAACTTGGCGGATGGCATACCTGCCATCCCAATATATAGGCAAGTAATAATATCTACTGCAATTATCTGAACCATATATCCACACTTTCAGCAGGGTTCAAAACATGCATTTGGTTGATGGCCTTAGTGCCCCATCATGTGGCCTTGTTGCCCCGTAAAATCAATGATTCTTGAAGGCAATATGGCCTTGCCCCCAAAATGTTGAAATTTAAGGCCTGGTGGGTGGCCAAGGTAATTAAGATTGAGAAAGTGTCTAATTAATTAAATTATTGAGTTTAAATTGGACAATACACTGGTAAAGTAATAACGTTATTTTCATGAACAGAGTGCTCAGGCATCCTTTCCTCATATTGTCAAATAAAGGCTATGAATGACCTGTCAAAAAATACAAACTAAAAAACAGAAAAGTGACTTAAATGTAATAAATTGTTTTTACTACATGACGAAATAACCAATAAAAGGTGACGGTCCTTGCACAAGGAAAATGCCGTAGGCTAACTATGACAGAGATGAGTTTGCTTATTTAGACTGTACTAGTGGAGTAGGCTAACTATGACAGAGATGAGTTTGCTTATTTAAGGATATTTAAAGCAGACTCTTGATAGGAGTTCTATGCCTGAAACGCAGAAGTACTTTTTCCTCTGATGCTTACCGAGTGTCTAAAATTTCGCCCAGCTAGAGGTTTGGGATTTACGTCATGCAGGTTTGCTAGACACACTGCGACTGTACTAGTGGAGTAGGCTAATGCGCGCAGACACACTGCGACTGTACTAGTGGAGTAGGCTAATGCGCGCAGACACACTGACTGTACTAGTGGAGTAGGCTAATGCGCACAGACACACTGTGACTGTACTAGTGGAGTAGGCTAATGCGCGCAGACACACTGTGACTGTACTAGTGGAGTAGGCTAATGCGCGCAGACACACTGTGACTGTACTAGTGGAGTAGGCTAATGCGCGCAGACACACTGCGACTGTACTAGTGGAGTAGGCTAATGCGCGCAGACACGCTGTGACTGTACTAGTGGAGTAGGCTAATGCGCGCAGACACGCTGTGACTGTACTAGTGGAGTAGGCTAATGCGCGCACACACACTGCGACTGTACTAGTGGAGTAGGCTAATGCGCGCAGACACGCTGCGACTGTACTAGTGGAGTAGGCTAATGCGCGCAGACACACTGCGACTGTACTAGTGGAGTAGGCTAATGCGCACAGACACACTGCGACTGTACTAGTGGAGTAGGCTAATGCGCGCAGACACACTGCGACTGTACGAGTGGAGTAGGCTAATGTGCGCAGACACACTGCGACTGTACTAGTGGAGTAGGCTAATGTGCGCAGACACACTGCGACTGTACTAGTGGAGTAGGCTAATGCGCGCACACACACTGTGACTGTACTAGTGGAGTAGGCTAATGCGCGCAGACACACTGTGACTGTACTAGTGGAGTAGGCTAATGCGCGCACACACACTGCGACAGTACTAGTGGAGTAGGCTAATGCGCGCACACACACTGTGACTGTACTAGTGGAGTAGGCTAATGTGCGCAGACACACTGCGACTGTACTAGTGGAGTAGGCTAATGTGCGCAGACACACTGTGACTGTACTAGTGGAGTAGGCTAATGCGCACAGACACACTGCGACTGTACTAGTGGAGTAGGCTAATGTGCGCAGACACACTGTGACTGTACTAGTGTAGTAGGCTAATGCGCACAGACACACTGTGACTGTACTAGTGGAGTAGGCTAATGTGCGCAGACACACTGTGACTGTACTAGTGGAGTAGGCTAATGCGCGCACACACACTGTGACTGTACTAGTGGAGTAGGCTAATGCGCGCAGACACACTGCGACTGTACTAGTGGAGTAGGCTAATGTGCGCAGACACACTGTGACTGTACTAGTGGAGTAGGCTAATGCGCGCAGACACACTGCGACTGTACTAGTGGAGTAGGCTAATGCGCGCACACACACACTGTGACTGTACTAGTGGAGTAGGCTAATGCGCGCAGACACACTGTGACTGTACTAGTGGAGTAGGCTAATGCGCGCACACACACTGTGACTGTACTAGTGGAGTAGGCTAATGCGCGCAGACACACTGTGACTGTACTAGTGGAGTAGGCTAATGTGCGCAGACACACTGCGACTGTACTAGTGGAGTAGGCTAATGCGCGCAGACACACTGACTGTACTAGTGGAGTAGGCTAATGCGCGCAGACACACTGTGACTGTACTAGTGGAGTAGGCTAATGCGCGCAGACACACTGTGACTGTACTAGTGGAGTAGGCTAATGCGCGCAGACACACTGACTGTACTAGTGGAGTAGGCTAATGCGCACAGACACACTGCGACTGTACTAGTGGAGTAGGCTAATGCGCGCAGACACACTGTGACTGTACTAGTGGAGTAGGCTAATGTGCGCAGACACACTGTGACTGTACTAGTGGAGTAGGCTAATGCGCGCAGACACACTGTGACTGTACTAGTGGAGTAGGCTAATGCGCGCAGACACACTGTGACTGTACTAGTGGAGTAGGCTAATGCGCGCACACACACTGTGACTGTACTAGTGTAGTAGGCTAATGCGCACAGACACACTGTGACTGTACTAGTGGAGTAGGCTAATGCGCGCAGACACACTGTGACTGTACTAGTGGAGTAGGCTAATGCGCGCACACACACTGTGACTGTACTAGTGTAGTAGGCTAATGCGCACAGACACACTGTGACTGTACTAGTGGAGTAGGCTAATGCGCGCAGACACACTGTGACTGTACTAGTGGAGTAGGCTAATGCGCACAGACACACTGCGACTGTACTAGTGGAGTAGGCTAATGTGCGCAGACACACTGACTGTACTAGTGGAGTAGGCTAATGCGCGCAGACACACTGCGACTGTACTAGTGGAGTAGGCTAATGCGCGCAGACACACTGTGACTGTACTAGTGGAGTAGGCTAATGCGCGCAGACACACTGTGACTGTACTAGTGGAGTAGGCTAATGCGCACAGACACACTGTGACTGTACTAGTGGAGTAGGCTAATGCGCGCAGACACACTGCGACTGTACTAGTGGAGTAGGCTAATGCGCGCAGACACACTGTGACTGTACTAGTGGAGTAGGCTAATGCGCGCAGACACACTGTGACTGTACTAGTGGAGTAGGCTAATGTGCGCAGACACACTGCGACTGTACTAGTGGAGTAGGCTAATGTGCGCACACACACTGCGACTGTACTAGTGGAGTAGGCTAATGCGCACAGACACACTGTGACTGTACTAGTGGAGTAGGCTAATGCGCACAGACACACTGTGACTGTACTAGTGGAGTAGGCTAATGCGCGCACACACACTGACTGTACTAGTGGAGTAGGCTAATGCGCACAGACACACTGTGACTGTACTAGTGGAGTAGGCTAATGTGCGCAGACACGCTGCGACTGTACTAGTGGAGTAGGCTAATGCGCACAGACACACTGTGACTGTACTAGTGGAGTAGGCTAATGCGCGCACACACACTGCGACTGTACTAGTGGAGTAGGCTAATGCGCGCAGACACACTGCGACTGTACTAGTGGAGTAGGCTAATGCGCGCAGACACACTGTGACTGTACTAGTGGAGTAGGCTAATGCGCGCAGACACACTGCGACTGTACTAGTGGAGTAGGCTAATGCGCGCAGACACACTGCGACTGTACTAGTGGAGTAGGCTAATGTGCGCAGACACGCTGCGACTGTACTAGTGGAGTAGGCTAATGCGCGCAGACACACTGCGACTGTACTAGTGGAGTAGGCTAATGTGCGCAGACACACTGTGACTGTACTAGTGGAGTAGGCTAATGCGCACAGACACACTGTGACTGTACTAGTGGAGTAGGCTAATGTGCGCAGACACTGTGACTGTACTAGTGGAGTAGGCTAATGTGCGCAGACACACTGTGACTGTACTAGTGGAGTAGGCTAATGTGCGCAGACACACTGCGACTGTACTAGTGGAGTAGGCTAATGCGCGCACACACACTGTGACTGTACTAGTGGAGTAGGCTAATGCGCGCAGACACACTGACTGTACTAGTGGAGTAGGCTAATGCGCACAGACACACTGCGACTGTACTAGTGGAGTAGGCTAATGCGCGCAGACACACTGCGACTGTACTAGTGGAGTAGGCTAATGTGCGCAGACACACTGTGACTGTACTAGTGGAGTAGGCTAATGCGCACAGACACACTGCGACTGTACTAGTGGAGTAGGCTAATGCGCGCAGACACACTGTGACTGTACTAGTGGAGTAGGCTAATGCGCGCAGACACACTGTGACTGTAATAGTGGAGTAGGCTGGTTCTTATCTGCTGTGTTCAGCTATGATTGGTTCAGTCAGTGGATGCCACCGTTTTTCATAGGTGAACAAGTGTATTGCCTGTATCTCATAACGGACGGGTAGTGTTCCGAATTATGGACATAGAAAATTTATTTTTTAATGATGTTCTTTCTGGATGGGCCGTCATAAAAGTGGGCGGGCCCAGGCCCAGCAGGCCCAATGCTGGCGCCGCCACTGACCTATAGAGTGGCTCAGTCAGTACAGGCTCTCACCAAGAGCGCAGGCTGGGCCCCTATAGAGTGGCTCAGTCAGTACAGGCTCTCACCACAAGCACAGGCTGGGCCCTATAGAGTGGCTCAGTCAGTACAGGCTCTCACCACGAACACAGGCTGGGCCCTATAGAGTGGCTCAGTCAGTACAGGCTCTCACCAAGAGCGCAGGCTGGGCCCTATAGAGTGGCTCAGTCAGTACAGGCTCTCACCATGAACGGAGGCTGGGCCCTATAGAGCAGCTCTGTCAGTACAGGCTCTCACCACGAGCACAGGCTGGGCCCTATAGAGTGGCTCAGTCAGTACAGGCTCATCAAGAGCACAGGCTGGGCCCTATAGAGTGGCTCAGTCAGTACAGGCTCTCACCACGAGCGCAGGCTGGGCCCTATAGAGTGGCTCAGTCAGTACAGGCTCTCATCAAGAGCACAGGCTGGGCCCTATAGAGTGGCTCAGTCAGTACAGGCTCTCACCACGAGCGCAGGCTGGGCCCTATAGAGTGGTTACCTACAGATCTTAGTTTCTTGTCGTGGTTACCTTGGCGATGCGTTTGTAGGTGTCCTGGTGGCTCTGAGTCTCAAACGGGGGGTTCCCCACCAGGCACTCATAGCAGAGCACCCCGATACACCACAGATCCACCTTCTCATCGTGGGTGCGCCCCTCGACCATCTCGGGGGGCAGGTAGTCCAGAGTTCCACACATTGTGCGCCGCCTGGGTTGGGGGGGGAGACAGGAAGTCAACACACCCTCCTTTTCAGTCAAACATGCAAGCAGCGAGTCATTGGATTTAAGAGGCTTTTCCGAAAGGCATGCGTTTAATTAACACCTTCACGCAACCTATAAAAACCAAGACTACAGACCAACAGATCATATAATCATGTCTTACTTACAGGATACAACACAACTACTGTATTGTTTGGCTTGTTATCTGAGAAACAGTACATATATATGTGTGTGTGTGTGTGTGCGCGTGTGCGTGTGCGTGTTACCTGAGGGACGGTGCGTGGACAGACCAGCCAAAGTCAGCGATCTTAAGCTCCCCCCTGAAGCCCAGTAGCAGGTTCTCAGGCTTGATATCGCGATGGATCACCTTTCTCTCATGGCAGTACAGCAGCGCGTCCGACAGCTCCTCCATGTACTGCAGGAGGAGAGAGACTAGCCCGTTAGCTCCTCCGTGTACTGCAGGAGGACAGAGACTAGCCTGTTAGCATTAGCTCCTCCATGTACTGCAGCAGGACAGAGACTAGCCCGTTAGCATTAGCTCCTCCATGTACTGCAGCAGGACAGACTAGCCCGTTAGCTCCTCCATGTACTACAGCAGGACAGAGACTAGCCCGTTAGCTCCTCCATGTACTGCAGCAGGACAGAGACTAGCCCGTTAGCTTCTCCATGTACTGCAGCAGGACAGAGACTAGCCCGTTAGCATTAGCTTCTCCATGTACAGCTCCTGTATATACTGCAGCAGGACTGAGACCAGCCAAGCCCGTTAGTCTCCCTGTCATCATCACCCCTCATACAACCCAACGCAGTGCAGCCTCCCCCAGTCTCAGTTTTTTGGTAAACAGTGCTTTAGCATGCATCAGCAGCAGATCAGCTTCCAAATCTCATCACCGACTGCGGGAGGGCCATCCGCGGCAAACGCAAGGAAAACACACACCATTCTCCAGACAGACAGGAAAGGAGAACATGGGCGCAAATGTAGCACAGCTGGCATTCGAGACAGGGTAACCATTAGGGCTGTGACGATAGTTCAGTATCACGATATTCTCTCGCGAGATTTTCGTATCGATTCAGTGACTCCATACCGATATTCGGTGTTTGGGTTTTTAAGCGCGTTACGCTAAATGAAAGGTAACTTTGTTAGCTACCGTTAGCTAAGTTAGTTCGCAGTAGCAGCTAGAGGCGTAGAAATGACAGGCTAACACAAAAGCCTGCTGATAATACGTCAATAGTAGCTCCATGCACATTTAAAAGGAATGCGAGGCATAGTTATAGCTACTTTAGAACATATTTGGCTAATCTTAACGTAACCCCATCGATGTATTCAGCTGCATTCCTATCTGAACGTTGTTTTGAAAGAAAGTCTTTTTTCTGATGTTACAGTTTATGGTTAAGCCTAAAGACATAACGTTATTTATGCTAACCTTCCGCACGGGAAGTGGACAGGCGGAGGGGCACGGGAAGTGGACAGGCGGAGGGGCACGGGAAGTGGACAGGCGGAGGGGCACGGGAAGTGGACAGGCGGAGGGGCACGGGAAGTGGACAGGCGGAGGGGCACGGGAAGTGGACAGGCGGAGGGGCACGGGAAGTGGACAGGCAGAGGGGCACGGGAAGTGGACAGGGAGGAGGATGTTTGTGGATGAAGATGTGATGCGTTGCCCGCCCAGCCCTCACCGTTGCAGTACGCTGGTCGTCGAAGCGGCCTTTACGCTGTAGCTCCTTATACATCTCGCCACGCGGGGCATATTCCAGGATGAGGAACACTCGGTTGCGGTCATGGAAGTAGTTATAGAAGCGCAGGATGTTGGGGTGTCTGTTTTGGGGGGGGAGACAGAGTTTTGAACCCACATGTTCCCCTAAACTAGGGGTGAGCAATGCTTTCCGAGAAGACCAGGTGTGGGTGCAAGTTTTTGTTTTAGCCCAGCACTAAGACACCCGATTCTACTTATCAAGGTCTTGATTGAAGACCATGATTAGTTAATTAGTAGAATCGGGTATCTTAGTGCTGGGCTAAATCAAAAACCTGCACCTACACCAGCCCCATTCGGATAAGATTCCCCACCCGTCCTAAACAATCCTCTAAAATCCAGGTCCTCGACATCACTGAACAGGAGGAACTCAATAGTACATGATTGTGGTTATTAGTAACAGTGCAAATACTAACTGTGACTCTTACAGAATACAATAGAGCAGCACAGGTGACTGGTATAGGGCAGGTGTTTGGGAAGGCCATTTTAAAATGTGACTGGAGCAGAATAGTACAGGTGACTGGTATAGGGCAGGTGTTTGGGAAGGCAATTTTGCAGGGTGTGGCAGGAGGACACTGACTTGAGATGGGACTGAATCTCGATCTCCCTCCGCAGCTGGTGCTCCACCCCCTCCTTCTCCATCTGAGACTTGAAGAGCACCTTCAGCGCCACGATGATGTTGAGCTTCTTCTCCCTGGCCAGGTACACGTTCCCAAACTTCCCCTTCCCCAGAGGCCGGCCGATGTCAAAGTTCTTTATGGAAAACTTTCTGCACGCAGATTTATTTCAGGCTTTAGTGTTGCGGTCAAGATACTTAACCCGGCAGTGCTCCCAATCAAATCAAAAGTACATTTCAGTGTGAAGAACAAACATTTTGTTTTCAGGATAAATTTTTGGTCCAATAGTAAGGGAAACTATTTTGCTGGAGTGTATAAATAATAATAGTTTGAAAAGAGCTGCGGTACATTAACACTACAACGCTACTACAGTGACCGATTGCACAAACCAGCGAGCTCTCCAATTGCTAGGATTATGAGCACTGATGTCACATGTTAAGCGAGATCCAGCTATCCATGCTTTCCATGAGGTCCAGGCAAAATTTTTTTTCCTGAGATTGGAGGACAGTGGGAACCCTGGCTTTCTTAAAGGCATACTGAAATACAGCGCATCCGGAAAGTATTCACAGCGCTTCACTTTTTCCACATTTTGTTCTGTTACAGCCTTATTCCAAAATTGATTAAATTCATTTTTTCCCTCAAAATTCTACACACAACACCCCATAATGACAATGTGAAAAAAGTTTGAGATTTTTGTAAATTTATTAAAAATAAAAAAATAAAATTTCTCATTTACATAAGTATTCATAGCCTTTGCTTTAACGTATTTTTAAAGTATCATATTTCATATTTGGTCGCATATCCTTTACATGCTGTAACTTCCTGAAGTCTGTGACCATCAACATCAAAAAAAATGTTGATATCTTATTTTCAGGTACTGTTACAAGCGATACTATAGCCTCTCTGCATTTGAATGGATCTCTATGGAAATTGGGGGGTGAGACTAGATTCAGCTGTAAATTACACTGGTACAGTATGGAACACATGGCTGGCTAAATGGCTAAGTTATCAAGGGTCTGAGCTATCAAACGAGCCCCAAACCATCACTCTGTTGCCAGATATGGAGTAGATGTGGATGGATCACTTTAAGGGTTGTTTCTCCTGACTTTTTTCCCCATAGAGTTCTATAGGAAAGTGAGTCCGGAGAAATAACCCTTGCAGTGATCCATCCACATCTACTCCATATCTGGCAACAGAGTGATGGTTTGGGGCTCGTTTGATAGCTCAGACCCTTGATAACTTACAGCCATTTAGCCAGCCATGTGTTCCATACTGTACCAGTGTAATTTACAGCTGAATCTAGTCTCAAACCCCAATTTCCATAGAGATCCATTCAAATGCAGAGAGGTTATAGTATCGCTTGTAACAGTACCTGAAAATAAGATATCGAAATTTTTTTTTGATGTTGATGGTCACAGACTTCAGGAAGTTACAGCATGTAAAGGATATGCAACCAAATATGAAATATGATACTTTAAAAATACGTTAAAGCAAAGGCTATGAATACTTATGTAAATGAGAAATTTTAGTTTTTTATTTTTAATAAATTTGCAAAAATCTCAAAAAAACTTTTTTCACATTGTCATTATGGGGTGTTGTGTGTAGAATTTTGAGGGAAAAAATGAATTTAATCAATTTTGGAATAAGGCTGTAACAGAACAAAATGTGGAAAAAGTGAAGCGCTGTGAATACTTTCCGGATGCACTGTATGTTAGAACATAATGTTGTATAGCTACCTGGCCCCGATGTGTAATATTCAAGCTCACCTTCATGACAGTCGTCAGCAACTGGCTAACTTAGAATTACGTTATTATCTCTCGCCGTTCACTCCCATTGCATGTCGAAACAGGTCTCAAAAGCACATAAACGAATGAAAACAACGCAGATTATGCAGATATACAAAATCACAACATCCAGAACATTTGAAAAGATAAAAAGCTCCATTCATGATACATTACACTTTTTCAAGGTTTGGAAGAAGATGCGGTCGTTAGCTTATTAACGTCCTTGTTTCGTTCCTGCGGCCGTAACGGTTCCACTCACTTCCTGAAGCATGCGTTAGTAAACAAACCGAGCAGCAAAGAAGCTAGCAACAGCTGCTAGTTCACAGAAAATAGTTTTTAAAAATCAAATCAATGAAAAATTGGTTCAAAAGTTTCAAACGTTCGGTTCCGGATGTCATGATTTTGTAATATCGGCATAATCCGCGTTGTTTGCATTTCTTTATGTGCTAAGTGTGTTTTTGAGACACGTTTCGCCATCCAATGGAAGTGAAGAGAGAAACAACGTAATTCTTCGTTGGCCAGTTGCTGACCACTGGAGCAAGTCTTGCAGGTGTGCTTGAATATTACGACTCATGGGGCCAGGTAGCTATACAACATTATGTTCCAACAAACTTCAGTATGCCTTTAAATAACCGGGATAACGCTTCACACATGTCAGTAACTCACGGTGATTCAGCAGATCCACTGGGCTGAACTGCCACCCTTCCCAGCCCTGTGCAAAACAACACAAAGCCAAATTCAGCACTGAACCTAAAAACTCAACACAGCAATTGAAACCCTTATGGATTATGGCAAATGCTCAACAACACAAAATAAGCGACCAGGCAAGTATTAATGAATAACTACTGAATTTTTTTTAATGGGCATCAACTTAAGGCATGGAATGCTCATTTAACCTGTAAATAGCACCTAAGTGAGTCACACACAAGGAGAACAGGGCCATGTAAAGCAGACCTGCGATTTGGACTCTGTTTCCAGTCTCTGATCCCGGGTTTTTCAGAACCCTCTGGGGACCCATCTGTGCTGCAGGGGTGGTGAGCTTTCCAGGGAACAGACAATGAAATCAGAACATTATGAAAATAACACAGACATCTGTAGCTAAACACTTAAACAAAAATCAGCTGATATAGAGTAAATTGCTTTTGTAATCAGAGGTTCAGTATGCCTAGCGGTAAATGTCAATTTTTTTACCACGGGGGAGACAGTAATTTAAGCACTTTAACATAAAACTCACTTTTCGTGCGAACTCTAGAACAATTTCATAGAGCTTGGATAGCCTCGATTCTACAGAAACATTCACTGCCAGGCTTCGTTATTTTTTTTCTGCTTTCATTCATTCATAAATTCATCCTTTAATTAATTAATTTGCCATACCTGTCTCTGGGGTCCTTTGGGGTCGTAATTCTCTTTGTTCTGCCCGGAATAAACGTAACAAATGCAACTTTAAACGATAGAAAACAATATTTTATGTTCAAACTAAAAATGCACCATCTTGTGGACCAAGAGAGTCGCGTCAGAAAGAAAATGGCAGAAAAGACGCTAATGTTAGCCGGTTAGCACGATGTGTCAAATGTTTCCTCTGACACTTGGAACAGTTAGCTTGCTCGCAAGCGATCCATTTTAAAAGTGTAACTAAAAGAAAAAAAGCTAACATTGATGTAACGTTAGTCGGCTGCATACAATATTTTAGGCTAATATTATTAGCAAATAACTTAACTGTTAGGCAACTTAGCTAACGTTAGCTAGGGAAGTTACCAACGTTAACTATTGATGGCCTGCGCTAACAAAGAACATTGATTAAAGATTTGAACTCCGCCGAAGCTAGACTAGCTGTGGAATACAAACACTAGCAAGTTAGCCAGCAAGTGGAGCTTATTTCCCCTCTCATTCCTGCTAGCCTGTGCTCCCTTAGACAGTATACATTATACAGCCCTGCTAAATAAGCGTGTAGCAGCAGCACTGGCTAGCGACCATTACAACCGGCCGTCTCCTCAAACGGACTAGCGAAGAAATGCTACTTAATCCACCAAATGTAAACATAAACCAGTAACATGCATAATGCGCAAGACATATTAACGACTACATTTTAAGTTAGGTTATAGTTAATTTAAACAGCCGTGTTACCTGCATATTGACGCTTCTTCTGTGTTTAAAAATCCTTTAAAAACCTCCTTCGCACAACCTCGCGCAGCGCCAACTTTTTCAAACCCCGCAGGTCGTTTCTCTTATTGGTCTTCCCTTCGACCACGTGACTCTTCAAGTCTTCAAGCACATCCGCCGCTCGGATTTCCTGAGCACAAACACAACAGTGCTGTTGACTTCAAATCTCCCTGAACCACACTCTCTGCCAACTGCAACAAAAAACTAAACTAAACAAACCACAAGGCGATTGGCTATGAGAGATGCCACCCGCTTATCCTGCGATCTATTGCTGCTATGAAAAATGTTATATTAGAAGTTACCCTTTTCTCTTTAATATGTAGTTACAAGTTGTGTGTGTGCACTATGTACTTAGAGGTGAAAAATAGCAAACGTTATACTTTTATATTTATTATGTCCTTGGAAAAGTAAGAAATCAGACAAAATGGAAAAACACTAAACCAACAGTGATTTAAGTGAAAGTAATTCTCAGTGAGCCACACTAAATAGGCATAGTGCAGTGTAACAGTAAAGTTGCTTATCTTGCATGAAGTTTAAAAAAATATTTCCCATAATTCTGTGATATATTATACATAAAAGCATGTATGACCGTTATAATAAACATAAAACAATAAAAGGACCATGGCATCAATTGTGGCTATTGGGTGTAAATGGGTTTAACTTACAAAATAAACTGCAACACATTTTGTGAGGAATTAAATCAAGTTTATTTTTCTTCTGTTTGTATGAGGATGAAATCAGACTGAAGCTAAAATCCATCTTAAACTATCTGAGTAAGCAAAGAGAGTTTTCCCTTTTTACAAACATCAGGACATTTCTTCAATTAATTCGCACACTTTTCAATAGTAACAGAATTGCTTCGTGTCCATATTAGTAGATACCTGAAAACTCAAATCTCCCTCCTACAGTCCTGATATTCAACAGGTGTGGCACAGTACCCAAGCAAACCTGCATAATAACAAAGCTTTTAAGCTTTTATCTTTGCAAGAGGTCACAAACGTCTTTACATATTTATGAGGAAATTATTGAAAACAAAAGTTCAGAGAATCAGTATATAATAACAGACAAAGAGAAACAGAAAGCAAAGGCGGGAAATGTGCTGCAGCAGTGCTGGTCCTGTTAAGCCTCTCTATCCTGCAGGCCCCCGGCTCTCGCCCCCATCCAGAGGTTTAATCTTGGCAATGTGCACATGTTCACTGTCCCATTTTCCTTAGCAGTCCAAATCGGCCTGGCTCTCCAACAGCCTGGGTTTGGACTCGGTTCCTGAAATGGCGGGGGGGTTCTGATTCTGGTTCTGAGGGTACGGCCTGTGAGCTCCTCACAGCGGCTTCCTCTTCAGCCCAAATACCGCAATGAAGAGGAAGATTTCCACCAGCGCCGGAAGTGCACTGAGAGAGAGTGGGTGCATTAACATAAAGGAAAAAGTACTGAATACCTTAGTCACTTCACTTCACACTTTACTCTCACAGTGTTATATGTGTTATTGCCAGGGAGGTGCTGCTGTTCATCTGATCTTTGTGGACTGTGAGTGAGGTTTGGGTGAGTGAAGAGCCAATATGTGGATATGCACAAAGGCATACAATAAATAATGCTTCTTCTAGCCTACATAGCATAACAGCAAAGAATCATCTATAGCTGACCTGCCGGGTATTCCACGAAGCAGGATTACTCAGTTAGCTGGATAACTGCACTGAGTAAAACCTGGAAAAGCTCTTTTTACTCCACCTTGGTTTTACTCAGTGCAGTTATCCAGCTAACTCAGTAATCCTGCTTTGTGGAACACCCCCGTTTGTTAGTATTGATTATTAAGGCAATTGGCTTTATTGTTAACCAAGGAAAATATACTGAAAGAGTGAAGATAAACGTTTGGTTTAAAGGTAGAATATGTGCCAATTTTTTTTCACTCAATTCTCACCACTGTGTGGATAATTTTTTGTAAATTGTATTAGTATTATTATTTTACCTGCAGAAGGCAAAAATGAACCAGTATGTCCAGCACTCCCATTTCTGGAAGACGAAGAAGGACAAACAGACAGAGGCGCTGCAGTGGGCGGCCAGAGCTGACCAGGAGAATGTTGGTCAGGGAAAAGCACACATGCAGTGCACTGTGGGTAATAACAGGGCTGGTAGGCACACATGGTCGGCCCACTCTCTCACAAACAGGGAGTTTGGCTGAGCCACACTGACCTGCAGAAACCCAGGATCCACCAATAGATGTGGCAAGGCCACTGCTCAAACAGGAAGAAGAGCAGAGAAACAGAGGCGATCACATGGGCTGTTGTGGCTGCAGAGATGTGGCAAAGTCAGGGAGCAATAACATGCATACCTAATCCCACCTGTGCAAACCTGTCTAATGCACTAATCTCACCTGTGCACACCTGGCTAATGCACTAATCCCACCAGTGCACACCTGTCTAATGCACTAATCTCACCTGTGCACACCTGTCTAATGCACTAATCTCACCTGTGCACACCTGTCTAATGCACTAATCCCACCAGTGCACACCTGTCTAATGCACTAATCCCACCAGTGCACATCTGTCTAATGCACTAATCCCACCAGTGCACATCTGTCTAATGCACAAATCCCACCTGTGCACACCTGTCTAATGCACAAATCCCACCTGTACACACCTGTCTAATGCACTAATCCCACCAGTGCACACCTGTCTAATGCACAAATCCCACCTGTGCACACCTGTCTAATGCACTAATCCCAGTGCACATCTGTCTAATGCACAATCCCACCTGTGCACACCTGTCTAATGCACTAATCCCACCTGTGCACACCTGTCTAATGCACTAATCCCAGTGCACACCTGTCTAATGCACTAATCCCACCAGTGCACACATGTCTAATGCACTAATCCCACCAGTGCACACCTGTCTGATGCACTAATCCCAGTGCACACCTGACGAATGCACTAATCCCACCTGTGCACACCTGTCTAATGCACTAATCCCAGTGCACACCTGTCTAATGCACTAATTCCACCTGTGC
>CM056389.1:4669896-4675753 GCA_029718625.1 Synaphobranchus kaupii
GCGAGCGTGCTAAATAATAAACAAAAGCGTGCTAAATAATAAACAAAAGCGTGCTACCGTTACCAGCGGGGAGTCAGGCTCGTTGCTACAGCAACAGAAGAGAAATGACTCTCTCGCGAGATTTTACATTTTTGGAAAATTAAAATATTTTCATGATTTAAATAGTTTATTTAAGCGTTTACCGACGCTTTAGACGGGTATTCCGCTAACATATGTAAGTATATATAGATAACAAACTAGATCCAATATATTAGGATTGTTTTTTTTTGTCGAACACGTGTTTGAAATCGTACCAATCGGGACGCCGCTGGACCTGGGCTATGCTAATAAGATTGGCGCAGAGGATTATGGATTTATTTGTAGAATCTTTATGTGCTGTAATTACCGGTAATTACACGCTTTTTTTTACATTTGCGCTGTAATGCACACACGCACCGCGCATTGATATAACACACGGACAGTATTGTAAAGATGTTTTTGACTCGTAATTGTTAGAGGTACGCCAACCATGGATGAACCGACTACTAAATAGAATACACCGCTTCCGCAACGAATACACGGTATCGTCGGTGAGGTACATCCTTACCTGTTACTTCAGAAATGAAGTTTCAGAAAATGATGAATGGATTTTATGAGATGCTGATTATAGTTTCTCTGGGTTTAGAGGAACTGCAACACCTCTTTACCCCCATTCTGATTATCACTGGCGATCGATAAATGGTTAAAAATGAGCTTAACAAATTAGTTTCAGCTTAATGGTATAGCCTACGTCGTTGATTGTTTTGTTTTCTGAAGATGGGTTTGTATCGTAACAATAAGCTATGTAGGTATCGTGGTGGACAGAAATATTAAAATAGCCTAATTAAATAGGCTATATCAAGAACTGAATTTTTTTAAATCAATGGCTTATTTTGAAAAAAAACTAAATCTGTCTGATGCTAATATAGGCAGGTTGCCTGGTGGTCAAGGATTTAAAATCTTTTACGGGATCCAAGATAGCTTCCGGTTACAGCCCAAATGTGGAATGGTAACATTGTCCAGCATTTAATTAGGACAAGGGTACCAAGGCTCGGGGTGACAGCAGTGCGTTAAACTCCTTCGGGCATTAACTCATTCGGGCTTTCGGGTCATCGCTTACTCTTATTTTGAATTCAAATTTGGAACTACAGAGAAACTGGAAACTGAAACGAGTCGCCATATCGAGACGAGGTGGCCGAGTGGTTAAGGCGATGGACTGCTAATCCATTGTGCTCTGCACGCGTGGGTTCGAATCCCATCCTCGTCGGAATGAATCAGCGTTTTGCTCAGTGTCAAACGGGTTGATAGTTTCCCCACGCAAATGCGCAATATTTGCGAGGATTACGAGGGAGTTTGAGCAGGCAGGCATCAGAAACAACGATTGATTTTCTGAAAACTGGCTAGGATTTATACGGGGTAGCTTTCGGCACAGAAGCCTATACCTGGCAAAACACACAACGCTTATAATATACACGCTTCACTAAAAAAACACAATGATACATTAATTGTGCATTTTAGTGTTTGTTGAAAAACTTTACATAGTAGCTGGTGTGTCGTGTGGCGCCGTGGCTTAGTTGGTTAAAGCGCCTGTCTAGTAAACAGGAGATCCTGGGTTCAAATCCCAGCGGTGCCTTTTGGTGACCCTCAAAAGCCCTTTTGACTCACTGTGAGCTAATTGATATGCCAAACTTCAGTAGCAGGTACAGTGAGCATAATTAATTGGACAGTGACACATTTTTTGTTATTTTGGTTCTGTAGGCTACTCTAGCACTTTGAGTTTGAAAGGATACAATGACAGTGAGGTTGAAGTGCAGACTGTCAGCTTTAATTTGAGTGTATTTTAGAAATTATAAAACCGTTTGAACCCCCACCCCCAATTTTCGAGCATCAAAAATATTGGACAGTTTAATGTAGAATAAAGTAATCATTTTTAATGTTTGGTCGCTTATCCTTTGCATGCCATGACTTCCTGATGTCTGTGGCCCAACAACATCAAAAGACTCTTGATATCTTATTTTCTGGTACTCCTACAAGCGATACTGTAACCTCTCTGCATTTGAATGTATCCCTATGGGAATTGGGGGGTGGGGCTAGATTTAGCTGTAAATTACACTGGAACAGTATGGAACACATGGTTGGCTAAATGGGTCTAAATTATCAAGGGCCTGACGTATCAAACAAGCCTTAAACCATCACTCTGCTGCCAGAAATACAGTAGATATGGATGGATAACTTGAAGGGTTTCTTCTCCTGACTTATTTTTCCTTAGAGTTCAATAGGAAAATTTGTCAGGAGAAACAATTGTTATTGTATCCTTTCAAACTCAAAGTGCTAGAGTACAGAACCAAAATAACAAAAAATATGTCACTGTCCAATTAATTATGGTGCTCACTGTATATCATTGGCGTAACACACAACTTGCAGCATGAACGCTTGAAACACTTCAGTAGAGGAACTTGCAATATGCAGAGAAAAAAATATCAAACAGCTCATCGTAGTTTGATTACAGGTGCATAATGATGATAATCACATTAGGTAAACGTATATTCAATTTAAATAGTTATACATAACACGTACATTTTTGTCTATTGTTTTAAAATAAATAAATAAAATATCATTTTCAATATTAAAATCATGCATTTCTGAGATCACCATATAAACTGCGTCTTAGTTTGTTATTTGTGGTATATTGAGTGTAAAAGATGTGAAAATATAGGCTACAAGATCTGAGTCTTGAACGCCACGGTAATTTGAGAAGAACCAAGAGAAAGGCAGTGATTCATATATAAAATCGTCCTATGGCAGCGGTGGGGATTCGAACCCACGCCTCCAGAGAGACTGGAGCCTAAATCCAGCGCCTTAGACCGCTCGGCCACGCTACCGGTGACACGGGATAGCTTTCGGCGCACACACAGGAAACATACTGTTTTAAAAACAGGAAGTAATCAAGTGTAAACTCAATGTGTTAATGTCAGGACGATCATACTCCCACTGTTTCAATGAGCATTTTAATTTCAGTGGACTTATTGTTTGAAATGTTTGATATATATGCTTTCTCAAACGAATTAAATTGTTTCCCATTTTAAAACATTTATTTTATTTCGACTGAGGTCCGTGCATGTTTGCGCATTCCATGCATATAGCCTTCTAGACAGACAGCAATGCGATACATACCATATTCCGTTTGAAGTAACCTAATGGTAGGTTGTAACCATAGACCGTAAAAACAATAGGTTGTGTATTATTTGTGTAAAACTACTTCAAGTGATTTTCCACGCTGTTTTTCAGTAGGGAATGCTGGGGGGGAACTACCGTTTTGCCCTCTTGTGGCCAAATGAAGACACTATTCCCAGCTGTCAACTTGTCCACAGACAAAATGGTGGTGAGCAGCGGCGGTCATAAGTAGATGCAGTAATCGGTTGAGTTAGGCTACTGTATATCCCAGAAAGACAACTTGCCCTCCCGATTATTTCATTCGAGACCAAACGGTCATATTAGCAAGCCGAAGCTAACATTACTCCTTCAATGACAATTTAAAAAAGCTAATTAAAACTCCTGCATATAAACTGATTTATGGCCACGAGGCAAGGCCATTATTTCATAGGGAATGAAAGTGTTTGTTGTTGTTTGCTACCCCATCCACCCTGATACCTTTCAGTTGGTAAAGTACTTTTTAAATTTCAAACTGAGTGGTCGTGGAAGTGTAGATGGAGAAAATATTGTCAGAGAATTTCGGATGATTTTTAGGCCACTGGGTGTCGCTGTTGTCTAAAGGTTTTTATTTTTCTCCGAATTCGTCGTGAAAGTTGTTTCTCTTACATCCAGATATCCCCTCCCCTCCCCCCCTCCGTGTCAATGGCTCTCCCTCGTCCCGACTGCGGAGCTTTTCCACCTTAGCTCCTCAGTGGTGGAATGAACTCCCCATTCCCCTACGTTTCTACTCCAACCCTGCCTGCATTCCGTCGAGGCCTGAAGACACACCTCTTCAGACTCCACCTTGACTGATATACTAATCTAGGACCTTTTCTCATGGGACTTATTCCCTGTGTTTTCTTGTCTAACTGTTTGTTATAGTTTATAATAGTATTTAGAATATAATTATAGTATAGCTGATTTACCCACAGCTTACTGTGAACTACATTCAATGTTCATTACTAGGGATAGCTGCTACGTTATGTGAAGGATGTGCTTTGTCTTATCTGTTCTGTAGTGCCTTCGATGACCTTTCTGTCTGCACTTATTGTATGTCGCTTTGGATAAAAGCGTCTGCTAAATGACTGTAATGTAATGTAATTGTACTAGCCTGACATGTGTGTGTATGCATGTGTGTGTGTCTGAGAGTGTGTGTCTGTGAGAAAGAGTGTGTGTATGCATGCGTGTGTGTCTGAGAAAGTGTGTGTGTGTCTGTGAGAGTGTATGTATTTGTTGTCTGTGAGAAAGAGTGTGTGTATGTGTTTGCATGCATTGGAGTGTGTGTCAAAGCTGTTGGAAGTGTGTTTGAAGTTGTCTGGACATGGTATGTTTGGGTTTTTTCAGGAAATGAGGGGTGTTGGTACACAGCAGGTGTCACAGTTATTTGGGCATTAAAGTTTTTTAAGAGGCAGTAAAGACTCCTCACACACCCTCACACACACACACTCACACACACACACACACACACATCAGCCCTGAAGCCCTAAAGAGAGAGATGGGAGTTCTCCAGGAATCTGCTGATCTGCAGTGAAAAGGCCTCATGCAGCAGGATGCTAAAATAAGCACAAACCACTCAAACAAATAGCAACCAGTTCAACATGTTTATTTTTTTCCTTGTTATCAATCCAAATTATATTTGGTTAAAAGGTTTTGGTGAGGCAGTGTTGTATTGAGGTTGAGAGTTAACAGGAGAGGTATATGTGTGAAACTTGGGCTTCATCTGCTGTCCTGGACACACAGACTGTGGGGCTGAAATGATGTAAAAACCAGCTAAACTCATGCAGCAAAACAGAACCAGTGTCGATTTGTGCAGGTTTCCAGAGGAACAGTTCACAGGTCAACGGTCAAAATGACCTTCACTGCGGTTGTGGAGGCTCAGAGAATGTGTGTAAGGTTACTCTGGGTCGGGGGCAGGTTTGGAGTACAGGTAGGGGTCAAACAGCTCACGGCGGTAGTCGTACAGGAAGGGGCGGGTTTTTTTATCCTTGCCAAAGGGCTTGGGTTCAAGGACGGGCGTGGCCTCTTCCTCCTCCGCCACGAGCTCTGCCACGCCCTCCGCCACGCCCTCCGCCACGAGCTCTGCCTCGGTGGGGGGCGGCGGGGGCGGGGGCCTTGGTTTTGACAGGCCGTGGCGGGTGGTCTATCAGGCAGTCCGGGTCCCAGTATGGATCACAGTCGAACTCCATCCCTTTAGAGATAATGGGAGGTGGGGGAGGGGGTGGGAGGGACTTTTTTGGGGCGGGGGGCGGGGGTGGTGCGGGAGAGGCGGGCGGGGCCGGCGGTGCGGCGGGCTCCTCGGTTTCAGCTCTGCAGGCAGGATGGTATCGCGGGTCACACAGCACAGGTACGGCGCCTGTGGGCAGGTAGACCAGGTGAGGCTGGCACTGCGGGTCTTTGGGGTTACAGAGGTATAATACATCGGCCTGAGACATGGGCGGGGGAGGGGGGGGGTGGAGGGGGCGTGCTGGGCGGGGGAGGGGGTGGGGTGCTGGGGGGCGGAGGAGAAGGAGGAGGAGTTTTGCATTTCTTGTCCTTAGTCGGGTCACACTTTGGGGGCAGAACCAGGCTGTTCTGGTACTGAGCCGCATCGGGCCCATGGACCTGCTCCAGATGCCTCATCTGCTGGTACAGCATCCTGATCCGATCT